>JARKIC010000508.1:0-254981 GCA_029378375.1 Mycena olivaceomarginata | reverse complement strand
TTTTTAGACAATGTCCGAAAACACGACCAGATATTGCGATGCCATGTGTATGTGTGCGCATCGAGGACAGGCTTTAATTTAATATCCTCCATTGTTTTTTCGCACTGCGAGTACGCTGGTTACGTTCCCGAGTGCCGTCGCGATGTGCATCCGCCTCTCTCGGTATGTCAATGCCGAAAATCCTTCCCAATGTTTTATTGGTGACCTGTATGGACTCAATTGCAGCGCTGGAGTGAATATAATAATTTTCACCTCATATTATCATCCCTTCACTTGGCCCCGACAGTTCGTATTCATGGTTCGTCGTGTGCAAGAAGTAGCAAAGGCTATGCATGATTGTTTGCGCATGCTTTGTTCTCGATCGACTTGTCGAGGCTCTCCCGGGTGGGTAATTGATGTTTGTAGGTCGTTCTGCATTGTCCAGCCTTAACGGATGTAGTGCTTTTATTTCCTTCTTTGAGAACTTGGTGCTAGTGTCCCAAATGGGTAATTAACCCTTGATATTGCAAACTTTTTCTGCTTGACAGAACTGTGTTCGACGTATTGATATATTCGCGCTTTTGTAAGAAAAAAAAAAAACACAGCACAGAGTACACCCTGGGCATTACATGCACAGTCACTGAACAGCAGTGTTCGCGCATTGGGTTAGTCCGATACATTCAATTGTCGCATACACTTACAACAAATGTTCTCTCCCGATCTCGGTCGATTACATGTGTTCTCCACGGAGGCGTATAGCCAACGCCAGGAAGCAATCAGCACAGGTGAATCGGTATATTGTGTATGTACTCACACAGTAATGCGCTTGCCATGTGCTGCCACGTGGTTAGCGTCCTCCAAAAGCGATACCAGATACTGAAATATTTGGTCAGCTCCTTCTATAAGCCGCGCTTATGTATATGAAGGGCTTACCGCCTCTGCCGCCCTTGGAGAGCAAGCACCGCCGTTGATTGGAACCGGATGTCCGCCTGCGACATTCAATACAGGCAACTCGTTCTTACTCACCATCTTCACCTTGTAGTTCTGTGGAATCTCCCTTACCAAACGTTGGAACGGCACTTTTTTAATGAGCAGTTTGGTGCTCTTTTGATATGGGTGAATCTGGCGGAGAACTGCTTCACTTGGGTGGAAGCGGTGCAGTTTATTGACCGCGTCTGCCCTATGTATTCTCGCAGTCATGGCGGGAAATTGTTTGCGAGGGGCTTTGCCTGATATCCATTCTAGGGTTTCAAGGTGTTACACTCTCTTCACGAATAACACTCGCCTCCTGTGGTCTTGCGAGCAGTTTCCTAAGTTCTACATGTAAGTGATACACTTTTCCGTTCGCATTATACCCACTTTGACGCGCGCCATCGGCTTTTGATAGGTGACAGATAGAGATACGTCGCAGCAGTTAAAAGGGAGGAGCGATAAGATCGCTATGAATTGCAGTAGCTGCATGTAGACGTCTTATTAGGTTCGTATACAAACTGATGCTCTTGGCCCCGAGGGTGCGCCATCTATGTGTCGATGACATCCGCTTGTGATACGGCATTTGTGGGTGCACCGGATATTTGTGGTGCTGTGGCACAAGAGCGGATGCTTGTGGTCGCAGGTGCGAAGAAGCGGACATAATAGAGGCCAGTCGATCCGGTCTGTCGTTGTGTGTGATGTCGGCAATCGGCCCGGTGGGCGGACCGTTTAACAGCCGATATTCATTTGGCCAGATATTGAATACCAACACTCTTATCTTGTATCATATGCGGTAACATACGTGTGGATATGAATTTTATAACACCTTAGCTGAATTTACGGAACTTTTGTATATATTCTGTTAGTTTGCTGAACGAAGGTGTCATTTCAGACGACGTAGGTAGCCGTTCGATACAGTCGTCACAACGAGGGCAGCGATTATATAGTATTTGTGTCTGACTTCCCCTTGAGGGCGCTTCAAATATGTACGATGACACTCTTCATTGAATCGGACGCCCTACCCCTCTATATTTGTTTCGGAGTTTTGCGGGCAGTATGGGATCCCGCCTACCCCCAACTATATTCGTAAACCGCTTCACCATATAGCAGTCCGAATTTATGAGTCTCCTACAACCGCTCCTTTCATACAAATTGGCTTTCTCGGGTACCGTATACAATATGAATATCTTTCTAACAGCCGGTCCACAAACAACTTCTGAATTTAGTTGTACAAACGCGACCGCCTGATTGCGTTATGTGGCCGAGTCTAAGTTATATTGCATCCGCGTTACAGGTGACGGATATCATAATTCGCTCAAACCCGGGTACGATCGGTCCGGGATTCGACACTTGATCTCCGCTGACAATCAGTCGATCATTTGATGATATTTCTACCTTTACCCTCATGTGTTTTTTGTAGCTTCGTAACCCAACGCGTATGGAATAAGTGAATCCAACAATCAGTGAACTATTGACCCGGCCTTTCGCGATGTCGAGCGTATCCTGACCACAATGGATGTGGATATCCTTCACATTTACTATTCTATAACTTCGCGTCGCATGCGCCAGACAGAGGAAACGTGGGCTAGGAGAAGGGTTTCGGTACTGGAATTATCCACCGAGGGCGAAGACCGCTGGTATTATAATTATCAGTGATCAGAATGATGGGCGTTGACTGAAAGGGTCCAATTTAGTTATGTTCTATATAAACGTACGGCCATTTTGACTTGAGGCCCTGGTCACTCAGATACCGTCCCTGTCTGATTCTGTGTGCCAAACATTGATATCTTACCTCAACATTTCTTCTCACGCACTGTGCAATACTATGTTCTGCGCTGATTACGAGTTCGCCTATATCAGGAAGGAGAAGATGGCGGTACTAAAGAGCGCTAGATCCCTCGCTATGTTGGCGGCGCCGCCGTGGCCAGTAGAGAGTTCTTGGTGTTCGGGGAGGTCTCCAGTTGGGTGAGTTACAAATGTTATTCCCAGCTGCCTGATATTCACATCATATCAGCATACAGGGGAGGTTGTACTTCAGAAGCCTGACTTCAGCCGCTGTACGGCGTGCGCACGTGAATTGAATGTGAAATGGGAACAGCAAATGATAGCGTTGGCATCAGCGTTGCGGTGCGTCTCCGATTCTGCAGAGTGGAACGTGTATGGTAGTTGGTTGTAAACATGCAAAAGGGGATACATGGCTTAACATTACTCTAGGCCCGGACACCGTACATCTCACCGCTTCAGTGGACTTAGATGCATGTATGGGCGTGATTTGTGCTAACGCCTTGATGACGACATCCAACACAGATGACGGAGATTATATTTTGGAACTGTTTGCAACAGATGTAGAGTCTGTGTCGATATGCTTTTAAACACTCACTTAATGTTTGGTATCCAATATATATTCGCGTTATTTGATACGCCAACTTATTTGTATGGTTTGATCACGGCAACCGGTCCGCGATTCCGGTTCCTGCCCTGCCGACATGCTGTGCGGCAGATGCCGATCATGTTTGCTACGTTTGCCAAAGGCCATCAACTCCGTAGTGGTGAGTGGAGATGCAGAGTAGGACCGGTGCATTGTTGTTAGAGATTTGCACAATGGAGGCGATATTGAGTATCTAACCAACAAAAACAAAAAAAGGGAGTAAAGTACTAGTCCCGCCGTGCGAAGCATCAGCCTCACACCAAGTAACTTAGCCTAGAAAACAATTTCAACTGAGATCGCACGTGCAAAATTTTAATGCCGACATCCCTCGGACGGGGGCTGTGCCTTCCCATCAGGTTTCGGAATTATTCGGCTATGCCGAATTTAATCTTCTACTACGAACACCACCGTCCTGAACTCTTAACCGCCGGCCCAAGTTTGGGGTGTCTTCTGCGCCTTCTGCCGTCCACGTCGTGGTACAAGACGATGACTAAAGGAGGGCTTGGTGCATACCACGGGTGATTGGCTGTGTACGACTCACAGCCGTACCCCGAGTATATTGCGATGTTATGGGGACCTGAATGCGGGACTGTCATATTCCGACACACTCAATATTAGGTACTTTTGTTTCTTCGATCTTTCTGCGCTCTCGCTGGCACTTCTAAGTATAGCCATAGAGGCTCCGCATCATTACGCTACTCGGAAGTTATTCGAGCAACCCCATATCTCTAACATCGCGAGCCGGATATGGCAGTGTGCTCCGAAGTTTCAGCACAATTTCCACTCCGATTGTCACGGGTTCTACGCCTCATTGCTGGAGCACGAGGAACAGAAGCTGTTACAGCACAGCAAATCATTTACCGTTCAGCCATTTCACATATGCACCAATTGGATAACTGAAGCCGGAACCAGAGGAACAAAAAAAGTGAGTATGTGCGTTCAGAACATTAAGCTCTCTTCTTTCCCGTTGGGCTCCACTTGAACTGTCCAATAGCAATCTCTTCGGAAGGGCCCTGAGGATCCTCCAATAAGTATCGACACCACGTTTACTGATTCACGCTTGGCCCTCTAAATTAAATGCTGGAAAATGCTTTAATTGGAACAAGCTCTCCACCGCTTCACGCCATCTGAACATTTCCTAAAATGCGGACAGTCTGGACGTAATCACACCTCCTTTTGATGGCTAACCCTGGAGACATTTCAAAGCTCTTCGTTACTTATCTTCAGCGCTTCATCTTTTCTTGGATAACTGACAGTCGCAATTAGGGCGCAGTGCGTGGCCTCGGGCGGTGTTAAGGAAGAGCGGCAAGATCTTGAATGAATTGAGACAGATTCCTGGACCCGATCACACTGGGAAAGATGCACTTGCGCGATCTTATAAAGCTTCTTGGTAGCTCAGCTGGGAGAGAGCAGCAGTCGCCATTCGGAGGCATGTCTCTTTCTCTCTCCGAGGCTCAGCTCCTGGGCAACTGGTTCGAGACGCTGACCTATGGGATGTATTTCGTGACCTGTGGCTTCTGCGCTCGCAAGCTCCTCTGTATTGGCCCGGAGGACCGCGGCCGAAGGCCGAGTGAAATTAGATGGTTCATTCTCAGTGTCGGCATCACCCTATTCGTGGTTGCAACTTTCGATGTCGTTGTAGGTCTCGCTGATCTCGATTTCGGATTTTGATGCTTAAGGTCGTGTAGATTGGTCTTCTTCACAACTTGCAAGCATTTGCATTTTATACAGGCGGAGGAGGAGCAGCAAAAGAGCTTTCGGATATCTCGGGTTGGATCAACGTGGCCAGAGTATGTGGGGATCGTTGTATTTGATGCAGCTCTTCCATTAGTTTACCTAGACCGTTGCGCAAGTCATCCAGATGATCTTGGGCGACTTTGTTCTAGTAAGTGCATCCCACTTTACCATGCATGATTCCTTTTAACCCGTTCACCTCCACACCTTTCTAGATATACAGGTAGGTTGTTTGTCGCCTCTCCGGTGCGTTCCGATTGACGTTGCCTGCATAAGATGCTATATTGTCTACTCCCGCCGTTGGAAAGTACTAATACCCTCTTTAATTCTATATATCGGTGGTGTTGCCATAGCCATCAAGCTCGTCGAGGCCCAAGCCTCGTTGAAGCACCAGGAAACTACCATGAATTCATCGGATATCGTCCTTGGACGGAGACATTGTTCTGTATCACAGCTGTAAGTGCCCTATTTGCTGTTTATTCCTTTGAAAGGATCGAACCTTACGCCCTTTGAAAGGTTCAGAATACGCTGACGACTGGTACGGAATATTTTTAATCCTGGATGACTGGCCACTAATTAACTTCTTAAAGGTCTCCTCATCTGGCGCATATGGCGGGTTGAACGCGAGATTGAGAAACTTCGTGTCAATACAAGTGGAACGACAAACAATCAGCCGTTCCGCAAAGTCATCCGCGTTATCGCTGAATCCGGATTCGCATATACGCTGATGGTGTTTCTGACCTTTGTGGTTAACGCTTGCAATAGCAATTTGATATATCCCTTCGCCAATTCGGTAAGTACACACTTCCTGTGCAAAGTTCATGCTTATACATATTGGCTATCAGACTCTCCAAGCGACCGGGATCGCGTTTAACGTCATTATTATACGAACTTCTCCCAGTCGCGATGAACAGTTCACTGTTTTCGCAGACAATTCCCCAGCGCAACTGAAGACGGTGCACCGACTCGTCTGCGTTTCCACTCTCACATCACCGAACTACCGGCCGACATCGACGACGGTGAGTTCACAGTCAAGTCAATAAGAGCGTCGTTTGTTGGTCCTTATAAAGATCTGCAGATAAAAATCAACACATATAATAATCATGACGAAACGGAACCGGAAAGTTGTTAAAATATACTATACTCTGGGTGCTACGCTCATTACTCATTGTCTGATTGTATTTTCTGAATTCATGCACAATCGCCAGTACCTGCAATCCATAACAAAAGGTTGACAAAAATGACCGCCGGTCCAAGTTTGAACCGCCTTCGATGGTAACGCGCCCTGGCGTCCATATGGTTGCCGCTTCGTTCTGTGGTACAGGACGATGACCAAACGATGGCTTGGTGCATACCATGGGTGATTGGCTGTGTCGACACACAGTCGCACCCCGAGTGTATCGCGATGTTATGGGTATCTGAATGCGGTACTATCATACTCCGACATACTCGACATTAGGTACTTTTGTTTCTTCGATCCCTGCACTCGCTGGCAGTTTTAAGTGTAGCCACAAACGCTCCGCATCCTCACGCCACTCCGACTTTATTTGAGCGACTCCATTTCTCTATGTTGAGATTTTGGGGAGCAGCATCCAGCCCACAGCCTGCCGCGTCTAAGTCAAAGCTCATTCGCAGTGTGAGAGTCATGGGGAGGGAGACAAGGCTTGAGCGTCTAAAAGAACCAGGAGTACATGCTTGTATGTGTAAATGTGTGCACGAGGATGAGGTATACGAAAGTTTATCATCAATTGCTCATAATTATAAGACTGAATGTTTTTTATCTTTCCTCTTCCTAAGGCCGGCTCACCATGAGAAAATGGAAGGTTTAACTTGCTGGATAAAACTTACCGATCGTCTCAATGTGAACCTTGGCATCAAAAAGAAGGGGGTGCATAGTTCGTGGCAGGTAAAGTCAAGATTGCGACCGACACGCGTCGGCGAACTGCATGAGCTTCACATTGCGATGCTCGGGGGAGTCAGTGATTAACAAGGGTGGGTCGGAATTATTGAATTGTCGCGAGCTATTGATTCGAACTTAGTATCAATAGAACCTCCAAATATTATCGAATCCAAATATCTGCAGCTTTCAGACGCGTGGGGGAGGCGGGAACAAGTCATGCCGGCAGCTCTGAAGACGGCAACAAATTGAACCGAATCTCCAGACGCGCCGGCGATGCGATGCTCGGGAAGTTGAATGGCAGGGCAAGGCGCGTCCGAAACCGATAAGACCCCGATAAGATGCCGGAAAAAAAGAATATGGAAAGAATGAAGTATGTCGAGCTCGCCAGCTCCTCACTCGGCGGACCCCAGAAATCAAAGAAAAATTCGAGTGGCACAATGATGAAGGCGCAGTGTACCCGCTTCTCACAACGAATTTGTCCAATGCCTGTCTGTGTTCAGGCCAGGTGAAAACAGTATGTCAGCCTGTTTTTTACCGATGCGCATGTGTCGCTCATACACCGTGAGCGCGGATCCGTTGTTCCGGTTATCCTGTCCGCTGGGTAGACAAACCGCGAGAGCGGAGGAGAGCTGAGCACCTACTGTGACCGAAGCACAGAGCTCGACCACCAACGTCGCGATTCGCTGGATACACACGGAAGCTTGTGCACGTGGTCGGTGTTTCGCAATGTTCCCAGAGACGTTGGGCGCTGGTGAAGGCGTCGGCGAGCTTTTTTGAGGATGGCATAGGGGCGGAGTGGAAAAAGGCACTGCGTGTACGGGGAGAATGTAGAAACAGTTGCACACACGGCAATGGCCTTCACTGGGTGCCGTCGAAAGCCATGGATTGACAAAGGGCGTCTAAGTATTCGAGCTATAGCCTTTGATATCCTATCTTTTGGAACAGCGTCTTTGAACAGCTTCTTTGAGAATCTTTGTGTCGTTGAGTTTTGAAAAAAGGTCTTTGGCTTGTCGCGGGACTTTTTTGATCGGACTCCCGCGGCCTTTGCACAGCCGTTTCATCTGTTGGGCGGAAAGGGAAGGGGAAAGTCACTCTTGAGGTTTATTTCTACGGTCTACATCCACCCAAAAGATGTTGTTCCTCCTCATTGTCGCGGCGCCGCAGCGATCGCCGCGGATTCAGGCAGAATTGCCATACCGGGACCTCAGCGGTTGTTTGGATGTCAGGCTGTACACTAACATCTCTTAAGGCTTACCACGTTCTACGTGTGGCAACGCTCGCAGTGCCGGACTGAAGTCACTCCGCGGCGCCAGCGTAGCTCTGCCCTTGTTGCTTCCCGGTCACTCAAAACCTCGATTTTCATGCAGCGGCGTATCCAGCACTCAGGACTAATATTACATGTCCATGTTTCGCCGCTACAGCTCCCCTTTGGCTTTGAGTTTTCAATCGCGCCCGACTTTGTACATATGCTGCGCGTGCCGGGATGACTCTGCTTTCAAGTTTAAAAAGCAGCAATAGACCTAGGCCTGGAGTCCTTCTCACGCGCTTCACTGGGGTCTACACCACGCAGTGCGCACATCAGCACACGCACTGAGACAATAGTATCCGAGAGACCCCTCCCGAATGACGCTCGCTGCATACAACGTACGTCATCTGCGGTTGTCCGTTCTTTACTGACTGCGCTCATCCACAGACATCCTCACCTGTGTCCTACCCACGCCGCTGCGACTTCATCAGCCCGCGCGCCCCCCTCCTCCGCCGCACCACAATTTATACTCGCGCAGAGCCCGCCTGTGCACCCGCACCGTCATGCACCACACCATGGTACCATTCGTGTGCGGCGGCGCTACGTCTCGCCGGTGGCGGTCCCCGCATCCCTCCCGGCGGAAAAGTACCGACACCCAGTGTCTCGCCGTCTTCGCGCTCGGGATGGATGGTGCACTCGCCGACGTCCTCGTCTACGCCCTTGCATCCCATCACATCCACCTCTGCCCCGACGAGCTTGAAGCCCCACCGGCTCCGCTCCTCCTCGTCCACCCGCAGAAAACGGTGAAGGGGGTCATCCCCTTCCCCCTCCCCTCACATCCACCTCCTGCGTCACGTCGACGTCGAGCTGTAGGCGCTCCGCGTCGATGCCGCGTCCATTGCCCCGCCCCGTAGAAGGGAACAATGAGGCGGGGGACAAGGGGAGGGAGAGCAAGATGGGGAGGAGGATCATGATGCGTGGGTCGAGAAAGAACATGGCAGATTGGGGCGGGGATGGGGTGGAGGATGAGTCGTCGACGCCCGTCCTGCGGTACGGCGAGTCGGGAGCCTGCCGCCTCGGCGTGGGCTGGAGCGGGTCGCCTCGACTGACATGGACATCACAGTGCCACCGGCCTACTACGAGGGTGAAGAACCGCGCTGGCCTACCTTATGCGGGAATGTGGGTACGGGAAGCGACGCCTATGCTGCAGTCGTACACCCTACTCGGACAGGCGGCACCGAACCCCGGGGACGTGGACGCACGCACAGGTGGGCGTGAAGCGGTGACCCCGCCCTGCTACCCATTCTCCACTACCATGTTCGCCACGCACTTCACCATCATTCCCCGCCGCAGTACTGTATCCATCCCTCGCCCCTCGCGACCCATTCACCGCCTTTTTTTTGACTTCGCTCTCTCTGGCCATTCTCTCCTCTCTTCTCTGTTACGCGCGGCTCGACCGTGACGTCTCAAGTGCTAACGCCCTCAAGGCCAAAAGAACGAGAGGGAGGGGGGACGCGGGGAGATTTTGGGTATCACTTCAGACACGCACGCTGCCGGGGCGGTGTGGTGCTGCGGGCTGCAGCTCTCGGTATTCCGGGGTGGGGATAGGGATGGGGGTACGAGACGATTGGGAGGGATCTGAGGCCGCGGGACTATACGTCGGTGGGTATGAGCGGGACACCGACGCCGGGGAATGCAGCGCACGCGGCCGGGCGGGAAGCGCAAGCTGTGGTGCCTGCCCTTTGCTGCCCACTTTCGGTTACACCCTCTCCCCACCTCCGCGCCGACGTGCTCTGCAATCCTGCTGTATCTATCCCTGCTCGTCGCGACACATCCGCCGCCATTGGCTCTCTTTCTTCGACATCTTTCCACTCCATCTGCGTCTCGACGCCCAAATTCCAGCAGATCGTGAAGACAGGACAGAGGAGAAGGGGATGAAGGGATCCGGAGATGCTGGACTTCGTCTCCCACACGCAGGTCGACGACCGACACCCGTACTGCGCACGGTTTCGCGACTCGCCGGTAAGGAAGGGCACGGGCCTACCGCGGGTCTAGCTCGAGCGACACCGTACTCCCCCCTTCACACGTGCCCACGGACCCCGACCCGTCAGACCTGACCCCCCAAACCCGTGCCCTTCCTTATTCGCGTCGGAGGAGGGCCTCCTGCATCCCACAGCTTTCCGTCTGTCGGGGTGGGGTACGGATGCGGCGTCGGCGGTGTACTCGTACGGGGAGGGCAGATACTTACTGTAACATCCCCGCGAACTTCTCTTTCTCATCTCCTCTCAGCGGCGTCCTCCTATCTCGACATTCACAAAATACGTATAAAATTAGATACAAAAATTTTCCCCTTGCACGCTGTTTCGTCTCTTCAGCGTCTACATTTTATCACTGTTTTCATAGCCTCTTGTCTAGTAGTCTCGTAGTCGTCGGATAGGAAGGAAGGGGGATTACTACCAGCAGAATGAAAAATATCAGCACATCGAATCAATGAGCACGTCCCAGGTGAACGAAGGAAAAGGCAGAGAAAAAGAATTTCATTGCTACAGCCCAGCCAGTCCAAAGGGGAACCCACCGGAATCTTATACGAGCAAAAAGACCGTACATATGTGGGTGCGGGTCGTCCGCTAGGACTCTTTTTACACTGCTCCTTAGGTGTTGCTCATTCCAGTTGGAATCCAATTGAAACGGTAGAAAAAATACAATCTGTCCAAGCCTGGTTTTATAGGTAGTGACCCAGTGTCTGGCAAAGGGCAGGGTCTTCTTGATTACACCTGATTCCACCTTACTTTCAAGCACATTAATTCGGAAGATAATGAATGATTCGAACTAAACTTACCCCATGGCATTGGATCGACCCTCACTCGAGAGCTCATATAGCGGGTAACCATAATGTATAGCGGCCTCTTGGCTGTCTGGGTCGAATCCTTTGCCTCGATGGAATTGTCGTAGCCCGTCATAAACACTGCTATCCCAGGAAGATCCCCATAGAAGAGTTTCAATGTGAATAATGGGAAATCCGAGAATTTTTGCATCCTCGGTGCTGAGGCGGGCGGCTCCAGATGGATCGAGCGACCAATAGGCGGGACAATCCGGCCACCAAAATAGATTTGGCCCGACTCGGAAATCCTCAGATGGACAAACAAACAGGTAACCATCCGGTTTGTCAGTGTTGCAAGCATTGGGCAAAAGTTGGAGCTCGAAATTGATTCCTGTTACGCAAACTGGGTTCGTGGGTCATTAAATATTGAAGAATCGAACTTGATAAACTCGTACCATAGTCCTCAGAGTGTGCCGTTTTCTGGAGTTGAGTGAAGATGTGATTTGCTTGTGCCAGCCACGACGCCGAATAGGGTTCGAACGATTGAACCCACAAGCAGCGCCGGTAAGTTAGGGAAGTGTTATGCCTGAAAACAAACAAAGAAGTTGAGTGGAGGAAAGTGACCGGTGTCGAAGGTGAAGTACCGGATCCAGGAATTGGGCAAGACTTCGCCTGGGTCTGGGTGGATATGGTCCATGAGATCGTACCGCACCGGATTCTGGCGATCATAGCAGAAGACTCTGTGATCCTGAACCAGGTCTCACTTTGAGAATTGAAACGGTAGATCATCGGCTCGAACCAAATTGGCAGTTGGGTAGAAACAGAAAGGACCCAATGGTGCATCATCGGATGCGAAGAACAGAGTGCATGATATTGAGTTCCATCCAAAGCCGCAGTTATTACAGCCTCTGCGTCAGGGTCGTCCAATGAAAGTTCCTCCAATTGGGGTGGTTTATAAGAGGGCGACGTAATATTGAAGCTTCCCGGTTCCTCTCGACGAAATCCACACAGAGCTCCCCACTTGTGGGGCGTATCCAGTATGTGAAGTCGGCAGGATGCTGTGATTACCCGTGAGTGATGGTCAATCCGCACCATCGGAATCGTTTACCCATGAGGTAATGCGCGAAACGGAGGCGAAGTACATCGACGCCTCCTGCAAACGGTCAAACGGGTTTGGTCAGATACAGGATATGGACCCTCTCACCCTGAACTCTGAACTCTGCAGAATACAGTTGATTGAGATAAGCAAACACGGCAGATGTACGCACACAATAGGAATAGATATACAGGGTCAGGATAGGTGAATGTCGAAAGCGGCCAATAAATTGGTCGAAAGGAATCAAGTCTATTCCCAGCATTAGGCACGATTTAGCTCGGACATAGGGTCCGAACCGTCATGGAAGACCATCGCACGGAGTGCACTTGTGTTCGCTAAGCCGTAGAGCTGCATGACATTGGGATGTCTGTGAAGTTGTTCATGAACATTGCAGATACCAAAAGAACAATGGTAAGTCACCGAAGCGACTCGTATATAGTGAGATGCTGTCGCCATTCCTGCAATGTATTAATAGTTGCCATTGAAAAAAAGACATCCAGGGACCAATGCGAACTCACCCCTTCCACCCTAGCTCCCTGATACATGGCGACAGTCATCCGTCCAGTTTCCCCGCCCATCACCTTGGCAGAGTACATCCGCCGAACCCGCACGTCTCGGTTCTGGCGGCCTACAACACCGGATTCATCATTCAGGCGAAGCTCTTTGACCAGCTTGATGTCTCCCATTATAATTGTCCGAAATGCTAGTTATCGCCGGTAAGTGCTCATGAAATAAGGAGAGGAAAGGCTCACCCGTGAGTTCCTGGGGCGGACTATGGACATGGTTGGTGACATTGCTTGTGAACACGCCCCCCTATCGTGAATCCAGCGGCATGCGGAAACAATGCGCCCGGATTTCTGTGTTAGTCGGGAATCAGGATCTAAGTTACGGGGGAGGCCAACAAGACATACGGGGCAGATTGAACGTTGGCCATCGACACAATCGTAAATTCTGGTTCGGAATGGGGCTGGAGGTCCATAGATGATGGGGAAGATTAAGCGAAATGGGTACCGTAATGCAGCTTTGAGGCTGTTATAGGTTTTGAGAGTTCCAAAATAAAGTGCTGTACTCGTTGGCCAAGATTGGAGTGCAGCCAAAGAAATAGACGCCCCAATCACAGCTTTCGCTGTCAAAAGTGTCTGAGGTAATGCATCGCCCTGCGTCTGCAATCTGGGGGATGGTGGGTTCGACCTATTCCCCGCTCGAAACAAGGTCATGTTAATTCATCACTGCCGTAGAAGACAGAGCAAGTTCAACCTCAGAGCAGCACAGATCTCTCCGAATCATCGAACTCGCGAGCCCGCATTGTCGACAGTGCCGAGAAACCATTCCTCCTCGTCATCTCGAAGGGCAGTGCAGCGGCGGTGCGTGATGTAGAAGCTGCTGAATCAGCTCTGCGGTCCGCTGTCCGAAGAACCTGTACTCTGGGTGCAGAAGAAGCAGTTGAGAAGCGGGGGAAATCATCGTGGGATGATTGAGGGTCGAGATCCACAGCTTCCACAGCAGTTCGCGAAGGAATCACTTGAATCCAACCTCGTGGAATGGACAGCTCTCCATCGTGCTCACAGTGGAATTCTGAACAGGCAGTGTCTTCAGCTTGCATACTTTTTCGACAGATCGATACAGCACGTATTCTCGACAACGCTCTCCATGAGAATAGGAGAGTGAGTAGCCTGTGCTATAGCTTCTGGAAGCTGTGCGGCAGTCTGCCGCCAATAGGAAGACTCACATGTAGCGCGCTTGATTTTCGCGATGGCGCAGAGCTAACTGGTTTGAATTCATTGTGATGGTAGACTGTTCCAGGAAGAGGCTGGTAAGTTGAACTTGATATTTCACAAACTCCACAGTCGAAATGTCTTCTCGCGCCGCAAGGCAGCCATCGCTCGAACGGAAAAGGAGGTAATTCCTTCCAGTGGGGAGCCCGCATTGCCAGTAGTGTTGTGCGGGTCGGGTCGGGCTCGAAAGCTTTTCCGAGCGTGTCCGGGCTCAAGAATTTCCTGCACCCGACCCGAACTGAAAATCTTCAGCGCGCCCAGGAGGCAGGAGTTGATGTCAAAAACCAAAGCTCTATGCCCAATAACTGCGGTCCACCTCGCGATCGGTCGATGCATGTGGTTCAGATCCAGGAAAGGAAGATGGTTTGGCCATGTAATTTTTGAAGCCCATTGGCTTTGTCTGGTATTTACCTCCGTCCACCTGGCAGCCCGAAAACAGGCCTATGTGATTTCAAGGCCTCATACCACGCTTCCTCAAAAATAGACGGCACCCAAGAGTTTACACTTTACCAAATAACGATGTTTTGCCTGCGTCAAGCGCAGAATCCGAGCATCAGCTCAAATGCATACTTTAAGCCTCTTTCACCAATCATCCCATCCGCCACCCTGGTTCAGCTGCCCAATATCACCCACCTCTCCGTGCACAGTGATCCTTTCGACTTTCGCCACCTTTCTCCATTCAAGAAGCTTTCTCTTGCCGACGCTACGCGCCGCCTCACGACTCGGACGGTCGAAATCTTCATCGACCGCCTGTGTAGGGATAGATGCTCTGATGTACAGAGCGATCGTCCCTCGCAGTGTAAGACTCAGTCGCAAGAAAGAACAGTAACAAACTTTATTGCGGAAAGAATATTAATCGATTAATCCTTGTAGAACTAATTCTACGTACGAGTCTTATATACGGAATCAGGAAAGCTGTGCCCTCGGCCCCGACGGCCGAGCACAACCCCTACATTCGCCCTCCCACATTATCGTACAACGAGGATGTGTAGCTAAGTAGGGAAGTAAATATTCAGTCAAAGAGATCACGGTGTGAGAATATAAAAAAATTGAAACCCTCAAACCCTTCCTCCTCACAAACCCAAGTTCCCGCCCGCCTCGCCCTCGAAATCCAGCTCGTCGAAGTCGCCGAAATTATCCTCGGGAAGAGCGATGTTGGCGGGGTCCATGTACATGTCAATCAGTAGGTCTTCGATGTCGTTGGCGGTGTTGGGGGTGGAATTAACTCCGTTAGAGGTGGAAGAAATGGCGGACGAGGTGGACGCGACAGCGGAAGAGGTGGGCCCCGTGCCATTGCTCGGGCCCTTCGCCTTCCCTTTCCCCACGGTCCCTTCTGCAGGCGTCACGATGGCTGGAGCAGCCGGCATCTCAACGTCTTCCTCGATAACAATAATCTTCTGCTGGGAAGAAGTAGCCTGGGTGCGCGCTGGTTTGCCGCGGGCTTCAACGCCGGCTTGGGCAGTCTGCGACAGAGACTTCGCCTTGGCGTCGGCCAGGTCGCGCTCAAATCGTGCCTTGTCGTTCTCAGCTACGCGCCAAATGCGGAACTCCCTGAGTTCGCGATCCAGACGCTCCCGAGAACGTGCAGCGACACGTTCCATGGAGCGCGAGCTAGGGCGGCAGTAAGGTGAATGCGGCCTGGTGCTGTCATGGGCCATGGTTCGGGAGCGGCTGCGTCCGCGGGCGGCGTGTTCATCATTCTCGCGGCGGGGACGAACAGAGCGCTCTTCAGCAGACGCGGAACGGCCACGCTTGGTGCCGGGCGCATTAACCGTGTCCACAGAGCGGGAACATTGGCGCGAGGTACCGCGCTCGGAAGTGCTCTCGCGATGGCTGCGGGTGTCATCCATGCGGTGCCGTAGTACGTGTCGGTGGCGCGATGGTTCTGGAAACGCCTCGAGTGGCGTCCGCGGCCGCGGCCACGTTGAACAGCACGAATTCCAGACTCGAACAGAGCCTCGGATGCGCGATTATTAATATCCGCCTGTTTGTTGGACAACTCAAGTTGGTTAATCGCGAAGCGCAGGAGGAAGCCCTCGCTGTCGGTAGGAGTGTCCTGTGCCGGTGCCTTGTTCTTCTTCAGTCCCGGGATGGGACCCACATACTCGTCAGAGAAGCGGGGCAGTTCGGCACGATTGCCCTGTTTGTCCCGGATCTCAAATACCCAATCGTCGTAGTGCATGGGAACGTCCAGAGATCCGTCGGTGTCGCCATTGAGCTGTGCAGAATATGCACGGAAGAGCTTGATGTGCCTGAGGCTGAACGAGCCGGATGTTCTCGTTGTAGGTAGGTTTCGGGGGCATGGTAGTAACGTCTGAAAAAAAATTGTTATCAGCCTCGATATTTAACGAAATTGCAGCGACTGCGACTTCGATGTTATCAGGTGGTTTTCCCATGCCCTGGGGTAAATTTCCAATGGTTGATGCGCCCTGGATGTCGAGATAGTCGACGAAAGATTGTAAATGGCTAATTTCCTTATAGGGAAACCAAGCCGTGTCGCCCGTCTTCCAGAAAACATTGAAGAGCGCAGCCTTGCCCTTCCCCGAGTGTGCCAGTATCTTGTCGACCGCCCATTCTTATGTCCCCTCCCCGAGTCCTGTAATTTGAGGAATTTGTCGGCCCGGGAAGCGGCGGTCATCATTCGGGTTGTGGATCCGCAATAATGAGGAATGGAAGGCGGGGTGATTTCCCTTGCGTTTCAAATCGCTTGGAAGCTCCAATTTGAATGTCCCGTTGTTGTAATCTTCCAGAATGCGATAAGGACCGATAAATTTTGGTACGAGCTTGCGCGCCCTATATTTCGGTATGGTCAGATTCTTTGTAGAAAGATAAACAAGATCATCCTTCGCAAATGGCGCGGGCTTATGGTGCTTGTTCGCCTGTCGCGTCTGTTTCACACGAGCCTCCAGGATGGTGTCATGAGCAGTCATGATGGCCTCCTTCATGTGTTGTGCGAATACACGAACCCCCGGATATTCGGACTTGGCGTCCCATATCATGGGGGCGGCACCCGTCCCGTGTTCAGGTAAGATGGGCTATATCCGGTCGTCTCAGATCTAGCAGAATTCATAGCAAATTCGATACCTGGGAGCTTTGTGACCCAGTCTTTCTGATTAGGGGATATGCATGTGCGGAGCATTTGAACCATTGTCCGGTTCGCGTGTTCCGTAGCCCTGTCGGTCTGTGGGTGGTAGGATGATGACATACGCAGCTTAGTTCCAATAAGCGCGTGAAGGCGATCCTAGAAAGTGCTTGTGAATAAAGTATCTCTGTCACTGACAATAGTCTCGGGCAGACCATGTTTTGAGTAGACGTGCTCAAAAATGACCTCAGCGACGTCCTTCGCACAGTAGTTATGTTTTGTGGGTACCAGATGGACCATAGACGATAACCGGTCGATGATTACAAGTATCATGTCGAAAGTACCGTGCCGGTTCTTTGAAGCAGGTAGCGGACCCACAAAATCAATACCGATCGACTGCCAAGGTTGTGTGGGCACTGAAAGCGGATTCAAGAGTCCGTAGGGCTTCTGAGTAGTCGTCTTAGACATCGCACACACTGAACATGATGAGCAATAGAATTTTACATCTTCTATCATAGATTTCCACCAGATGTTGTCTCGGAGGTAGTACAATGTTTTCCGTGCTCCAAGATGTGCCAGAATTGAGTGAGCATGAGAAATAACTATTTCCTGAACACTCCGTTCGCCTATTTTCACGTCTGGTATGCAGAGTATCCGCGCCTCGCTGTTACGAATAAAGAGCAAGCCGTCTTTCAGTTCAAAGTTCTTGTAATGCTTGGGATCTGCCAGAACCATCTTGAAGAAAGGGTCCTCTGAGTATCGATCTTTGAGAGCGGTAGGTATATCCACAGAGGGGTCGCCTTCAGATATGAGGTCCGTCAGACGTGGTGAGAGAGCAGCAAGGAGTTCCTCTTCGGGTGACTGAACCTGTGAGACCGTTGTGACTTTGTGTGCATCAGTGGGTCCCGTTGTCTCTTTGCCGCCCAAGCTCCATTTCTGCATACTCTGAACCACTGATTCTGGGATTGTTTCGGGTATCTCTAGACCTTCGTTAGGGTCAGCTGCCGGCTGGATTTCTTTCTCTAATAGGTTCTGGGACGTCTCAGGAGTCTCGGCTTGTTTCAGCACACTCCCGCCCTCCAGAGTAGCTCCTGGGGTAAAAATATCGCCAGTATCTGGATCCCTTGCACGAAGAGTAACCCTGGGCAACTGCTTGGACTTCTTTGGGTTCTTCCCTTTCGTCTTTGGTGTTACCGCAGCCACCGAAATTTCGTTCGGCAATTTTCCTGGAAGTAAGTTCAAGCTTGCAAAAACCTCGTTCCCTGTTTTCACAGGACGTGTTATTGCAGCCATAGCCTCGTGCAATACACTAGGGTCAACCTCCTCATCGTCCATTGGAACATATTCGCTCGCCGCTCGGACTGTACCCGGCGCATCAGCGCTATAAATCCGCGACAGTGCATCAGCCAGAATATTTGTAGTTCCCGGAATATACTGGATGGTAAAGTTGAATTCACTCAGGGCCTCTAGCCATCGAGACTGACGCGGGCTTAGCTTCTTTTGCGCCATGAAATGCTCGAGGGCCCGGTGATCCGTCAAGATAGTGAATTTAGCACCGACTAACAAGGTACAGAATCGTTTTAAGGATTCAACAATTGCAAGTAACTCAACATTGTGTACCGGGTAGTTCTGCTGTGCTGCATTGAACTTTCCTGACCAAAAAGCGATGATCCGCGCGGTGTCGAGGCTATGTCCTTGACAAACAACCCCGCTTGCACCTGATAAGCACGCATCTGTTACCACAAATATAGGTAGTGCAGTCGGTGAGTGATCCAATGTCGTCCTATGGTGATGTCTCCATTTATCGACTGCCGATTTTACAGCATCAAATGCGCGTTGTTCTGTATGCGACCATTGCCATGGTACAGATCCCGTGAATGGAGTGAGTACACCCATCGGAATTCTGATCCCTTCGCAGTTCGGGGCCAGAAAGCCTACAGCACCGATAAAACTACTGAGCAGGCTGGCATTGGTCGGTACCGGCCACTTTACAATGGCATCCACCTTGTGTGGGTCCATCATGATGCCTTCGGAATCAACTACATGCCCAAGAACCACCAACTTTTCAACAAAAAATTGTATCTTTGAACCGTTGAGGTACAGTTTCTCGCGCCGTAAAATGTCTATCACAATTTTGACGTGTTCAACATGCTCTTCAGCCGTATCTGAATAGATAAATATATCATCAAGGTAGACATCCATGAATTTGCCAATATACGGGCCGAAAAGGTGGTTCATTAGTGCCTGGTATGTCGCGCTGCCATTGCAATCGCCTTGCTGGATAACTAAACTAGCCATAGTTCCGTCTGGAGTATTGAATAATGTCTGGTCGACGTGATCTGGTTCGACACGAATCTGCTCATAAGCTTCTTTGTTATCCAATGTCGACTTATACTTATGGCGAGAAATATTTTGTAGTATTCCTTCAATGTCGGGCAGCGGGGACGCCATTTTATGCGTGTTCTTGTTCCGCTCCTGGCAATCGAATACGGTGCGGAGTCGAACTCCTGTTTCGCCGGGCTTATTCGGTTTCCGCAACATCAGCATGGGGACAGCATTGGGCCCGGGCTGCATCCTCCACCGACCAGTGGCGAGGTACGCATCACGCTTCTCGCGCCAATTCGCTTTTAGCGGATCTGGGCACTTTGACGGACGGTAAGAATAAACCTTTGATTCGTCTATCAACGGGATCTTATGGTTTATAGCTCGCAAAGGTGGAAGCGGTGTGCGGGACGCATCCACACATAGATCAGCGGCATAATCCCGTAAGACTTTTCGACACTTATCAATTTCTTCATCGTAAAAGTCTGCAGATAATGAAGACAAAGTTGTGACCTGGTCCCCGCGCATCGGCTGGGAGCGCAGGCTACCTATTCCAATTTGCGGTGGGTCGAGTCCAAACACCAATTGGTGCTGAAATATGAACGGAGTTCCCAGGATAAGATCATAACTTGCAACATTCATAACATCAAATCGGCGAGTCTCGTCGATTCCCTGGTAGCGCAGGTGAACATCACAGCTGTGGTTAACCATGGTACGTGAACCGCTCACTGCCATCGTCACGCTCAGTGACTTGGCAAGTTGGTCAGTCGGTATTTTTAGTTGGTCCACCAGTTTCGTTGATATGAAATCTCCCAGTGAACCTGAGTCCAGTAGCGCGCGAACCAGTTTATCATTGACATATACTGCAATCACCATTGGCCTAGGAACAAGTCTAGCAAAGTCCTGTACGCTCGCGGCATTCCGTTGCAACTGGATTCCATCATCTCGTGCCGGCTTTCGGCCTTTTGACGGTGTCACCGCGCAGACTTCGATCTCATGATTTCTGCCCAAACCCTCGTCCTCTGACTCATAATCTGAATCATCCGAGTCAGAAACGGTTTCCAAATCAGGTAGGTCATCATCGCTCACCTCATCTTCCTCTTCTGAATCAGAGTTGGACAGGTCTTGCGGCTCAAGATCAGGCATGTCGGGGTCATTTTCGAAATCAAACTCTGAGTCCGAGACATTGCTGAAGTCCAACAGATCATTGACATCAATGCAACTATAGTCGGCATCGTCCGACGTTCTGTTTGAGGCCGGATGAGAGGACACAAGACCCGTAGGTCCTTCCTCATCTGATGTGGTAAATCCCCAATCTGACCAGTCGCTTTCCGTAGGTGAATCACTGTCTGAAAGATTTTCGACCTCCAGGATGTCCGAAGATGCCGTCAAATCTGTATGTGCTTTCTCCAGAAAAATTCGGGGATCCCAATTCCCGCACAGCAGTTTTTTACGGTAGCTCGTACCCACGTCGATGGAATTCGTCTTCGAGAAGGAGGAATCCTTGTTCGGACCACGAGATATTGAAACGGCGTGGTGAAGTCATTGCGCCCACATTATCGGTCACCTTCAGATCGAAAGAATATGGTACGTGTACTCTGAAATCCTCGACCAATGACTCAATGATCTCCTCGGCGAGTCCAGGTGTGTCAGGGTCCTGTTCCAGCTGCAGCATAATTCACAGAACACCTGCGGGATGTCGTCCCGGCAAAGCAAACCTAAGCGCTTCAATTCCGCTTCGACTCTGCGCAGGTGGCCCGCATTGTACAGCTCCCCATTGGCATCTAGATTTCTTTCTGTTGTGTAATAAATTCAATAAAATCGAATTCTGTTCTCAACAGGTCTCTGCACAAGACTTCATAGTGGTCGTTGGTATGTGCATCACAGACCAACCACCCGCACTGAGTTTCAATTATATTGAACCTGTCGGCGGCGTACGGATCGTCATCTGGGTCACCGAAATAATCGAAAATGAACGGCACTGCGCGACGCAAGTCCGCATACATTTTCGCCACCAGTACAGAGTTGATAGCTTCAATGTGTTCCGGTCACCGGAACTTGTTCAATGCCCATTGCGAACACGCCGAGATTCTCAGTGTCCTTGAGTTCACGCAAACGTTCGATCTTCTCAAATGAAACAGCTGCAGCGCGCGAAGCGCTGCTTTCCAGGCTTCAGTTCATTCTTCTTCGGGCAGTCCTTGCTCAAATAGCCTGTATCCGCACATTTTCCCTGGGCCCGATACTCATTCATCTGGTCTTGAGAAAGATTATGGCTCTTATTGCCGCCATTTTTCGGTTTTCCACCTTCGTGGTCCTTCTTCTGTCCAGAATTATTCTTTGAACCATTCCCGGAGTTGTTCTGAGCCTTCCCTTTCACGTCATGCTGCTGGGTGTCCTTGCCCCCGCCCTCCTGACGAGGTCCACGGGGGTGTTGTTTATTCTTGCGATCTTTCTTGTTAGAATCATCGCCGTTCTCAGAGGGACTCTGCTTGTTTCGACCGTCATTCTTCTGTGATTTCGCGACTTTGGCTGCTTGCTCATAATTAACAGCAGCCGCCTCTAGTTCAGAAATCGAAGATGTCTCCGCGTCGAATCCGTCGAGGGCCCACCTGTAGCGAATGCTATAGTCGGCACCTTCCCAAAATTGGACTATCAAGCCGCGGGCGTAATATCGCCAATACTATCAGCAATTACTTCAAGGTCAGTCCTATAATCTTTGATAGGATGTCCGCGCTGCTCAAAATTCTGGAATTTGCGACGTTGCATGCTACGGAAGTCTATCGGGAAGCAGTAGTTGAATAACTCCTCGAAGAATTGATTCAACGTCCATTTCTTCTGGTCCCGGACTACTACCCGCATATACCAAGTTTGAGCGCGGCCAGTCAAGAATTTTGAAGCCCGCGATACCCGCATTTTACGACGAATGAAGCTCTGTTTGCACCAGTCACGGACCTCGTAAGTCCAGCGCTCCATAGTACTGAAGACTGGCTCTCCGTTATATTTGAAAGGTGGGTCCGGCTTTGCATTAGCCTGTTCCAGCTTGAGACGGAATATCTTGTCATTCCATTCCTTCTTGGCACGTTTCTTGGATCGCTTGGTGCGTTCAGAATCGTTTGCGCTGACTTCTGACGGTGCATTACCCAAAGAGCTCCAATCGGAGTTGTATCCGCCGTCCGAGGAAGAGTCCGAGCTTGAGTCATCACTTGAAGGCGGTGAGCCGCCGTTCTCTGACTTTCGTGCCTTGGATTTATTCTTCTTGGCGGTGGATTTCTTTTTCTTTGGTTTCTTCTTTCCCAAGAAAGCAGGCAAGCTATCGTCTGAGGAATCCGAAGAACTGGAAGAACCATCGTCGCTGGGAGGAGGCGAAGACTTAGATTTCGACTTCTTAGCCTTCTGCTTCCGTTCTCTGACCGAGTCGTCACCGTGAACCTCGCGGAATAATACACTGGTCTTCGGGATTTGCTCCATAGGAGTTGGTTTCTCCCTAGGGGCTGACCAGCGACGCGTAGCTTCGTTTGCCGTATTGCGCTCGAGTTCGCGGATCCGCTCAGCTTGAGCATCAATGATTTTCTGGAAATCCAATTCGACGCCAGGTGCGGCACGCTTATCTGCGGGATGTTTCGTTCCCGAGGCCCCTGCCATTGGAGGACCGTCGTTCGCGAGCGATGTCGGCGCGCCTTCCCGATCGAATTCTCTTTGGAGTTTCATTGCGACTAGAGCATCGGCTTGCATTTGATAAAGTCGTTCCTCATCGCCAGTTTCCCCGTTTTCAGATACATAGTGTTCGTTGTTGATGATGCTGGGTGCCGATGCAAAATTTCTTCCTTTCCCTTTGTCGGCCGCTGGAATACGAGGTGTACTGGTAGCCGAGCGAGAAGGTTGAGGTGCGTGCATTGAGCCCATAGCATGAACAGCCCGATTAACTGTGTGTATCGAAGCGGCAGAAGCATTTGACAAATTTTCCGTGGTTGTGGACCTAGACGTGGCGGGTACGAGGCGGCTAGCCTTCATACTCTCATTCCTGCGTACAATTCTCTCCTTTCTTGAGGACTAAGGTTGTTAGAAATTTCACGCATCATGTTTTCAAAAGAAACATCTATTTCAGGTCCTACGGACGGCAACCAAGCTAGTTCTATCGAAACCGGCTCCTGCTTAATCCAGGTAGTGGGGATATCACCCAGCCCGTCCGCCTCAGTAGAGTCGGCCCAGTCATATGGCACCGAAGCTCCACCATCCTCGAGGGGGTCATCAACCCCGCCGTTGTTGAGGAATCGCTCATCGAAATATCGTGGCGACGACTTCATCACCGGCGAAGAACCACGAACGCTGGAAGCGCGAGAGGACTTCTTGGGTACAACAAAGTCGCCGAGGTCGGCACTCGCGTCGTGGAAGGTAGCTTCCGACGATGCGTCGTCGTCCAAGGGTTGCTTGGAGACGTCCGACTGGGTTGGTCCACGGGAGCCAGCGTCAAACGCATCGAGCTCGTTCATTCCGACATCCGCAGAGCGGGAGCGGTGCCCAGTCTCGTCAGCATCATCTTGCATGCTGGAGTGGGTCTTGGCGCTGTGGCCCATATCGTCTGAGATGCTGGCGCTGAGGCCAATATCTACAGAAGGCGTTAGCGTAGACGGCACAGAGGGAGACTCACCGAGTCTATCGCCGTCAGTCGAGGTGCCCATCGGGGCATCCATCACGACAGGCTCCTCGGACGATTCCGAAGGAGCAGTTGGTACCAGGGTTCGGGTGCGGAGTTGGGTTACCATCTTCGCGAATACGTTGCTGGCGGTGTCGAGTACGGTTGATCAGGCCGGTCCGTCGTCGCCAGAGGTTGTTGTGTTAAGCAAAAAGTAAGAGTTCAAAAAGTGTTCAAAAAAGTGTAGGGATAGATGCTCTGATGTACAGAGCGATCGTCCATCGCAGTGTAAGACTCAGTCGCAAGAAAGAACAGTAACGAACTTTATTGCGGAAAAATCCTTGTAGAACTAATTCTACGTACGAGTCTTATATACGGAATCAGGAAAGCTGTGCCCTCGGCCCCGACGGCATGATACTCTATAATAGCTCTACACTATCTTCCTCCCGGTAGATTGACGGTCCCACACAGCCACATCGCTGGTTTAGCCGAGTCCTTTTTGATCGCCTCGGCACTTTTGATCCCGGACATGGGTGATGGTCACATCCCGTGCTGGCTCATTTCCTCGCGCGAAACTGATCGAGAGGTTCGTCGCGTCGCGTCGGTCCCCCGAGCACCAGCAAATTCGATCTAACCCCTTCATCATCGCCGTTTCACCCGCTCTTCAAGACGTAGTATATGGTCTGCACTCCGAGTCTGCTGCGGGAAACAGGAAGTTTGACACAATCTTTGGTACGTCGAAGCTTTAAAGTAGGAATATATGAGTGTGTAGTGTAATAAAATGTTCTGGCGGTTGTCTATTTCGCAGCACTCGGCTCCGCGGCGTCTCCGATGATCAATCAAGTGAAACGATTGTCCTCTTGCTGGATGGCCGCCCACCGCCGCGCGATGTCTGCGTTGCTCACCAGCAAATCTCTCCATATCTCTGCTACAGCGCTGTCCTTCTCCTTGATACGCCGCTGGCCCGACTTCGTGTACGCAAACGCTCCATCAGCATCCGAATGATCCAGATTGCCGTTAAAGAATCGTCGCGCATCTTTAGCATCCGACCTCTCTTGAGACTCGCGGGCCTCTTTCAAGGCATCCAGAATCTGCTGGTATCGCAAACCGCGTGTGGTCTTCTCTCGAGTACTTGCTCCAAAAGTCGTCTTCGCTCCGGAATCTTTGCCGCTCTTCTACGAGAAACTGGTATAAAGTCAGCTTGCATGAATCAATCACCAAAAATGACAGCGCAAACCTTCCAGTTTCCCCATGCTGTCCGAATTTTGTCCCAGGCTCCGCTCTTGTGGGAACGACTTTGCTTCCGGCGCTGATAGAACATCGGCCAATCTTTGATTGCAATCCCGCGGCCGTTGACTCTTAACAGAGTTGAAGACTCCCATTCTTTGAATAGCCGTGGGATGTCGTTCGAAAAATGGATATTCGGTGGGTTCGGTACTTGCGTGGAATCGAAACTAAACTCCTCGCCATCCAGCAGGACAATTCTCAGATTGCTGGGATCAATATCTTCAATAGGGACCGTGGTTCCTGGCGCGCGCATGTCTGCAGTGTTGGGCAGATGCTCAAGAGCCGTGGATGGCACTCGGTCTTGGATCGAACCCGAGGTAGAATTGCGCACGGTAGGTTCTGACGCAGCTAACAGCACCGAGATGCCGGCTTTCATTCCGGACACCTGAGTGCTCACGCTTTTTCAATTCGCGCTCGACCCTGCGCAGACGAATATCGGTCATCCGAGTATCCTGAAGCACAGGTTAGTTTTCCTATACACGTTCGAATCTTATCATACTAAACCTGTTTCGACAATGCAGCTACTTGTACCCCCAACTTGGAGATCATATCCGGAACCCGGGCATCACTTGGATAAATGGTGTAGAAATCGGGGCCTCGCGATTGGGACCGTCAGCCTGAGAGGATTGTGCAAGTGGCGTTGTCCTGTGTTTCCGTTCGCTGTGCCGTCTGCTCCGTGTCTGACTATCCCATACTATAATCCACAGGTCAGCCCTCGGTCATGGAAAACACAAGATTTCGGACATCAAGGTACCCTCTCCTGCGGTTCATCCTCTTCTTCCTCATCCACATCTCTCTGTAGCGCTCTGGAAGGCTCAGGTAAAGGTAACGACACCAAATTCAAGGCAGCCGCGCCTGATCAAGTCAAATGTGAGAGCCATCTTTTTTGGGGGCGGGGAAGTACTATGAAGCTCACCCATAGATTATTTGCATTCCACTTCTGCATCTGTGATCTCCCGCTGGCCTCGTATTGCGATACGCTTGCTTGGGTATTCCGTCTCCGCTTCCATTTGTCCAAATTGGGACACTATCCTTTTACCGAGTGTGTATTCAGCCTAGCACCAGACATATCGCCTCGGCTTCGCTTCACACGCGGTTGGAACATTCTGTGTATGATAAGTAACCCACCGAAACTCGTTGCTGTTTTTTTCTTACCCCATCCATTGGTCACGATCATTGGAATAATCCCGCAACGGACGAGGAGGGCGCCCTTGTTTCGTCCCGAAATTGCAAGTCCGTAGTCTTTCAGATGACCCTGAAGTTCTTTGACGGTTGTCTTATTCGTTCTGTGTGCAATAACAGTCTGATTCAAAAAGCTATCGACAGGATCTAACTTGGTACATACATTCTGAGCTGGCCGAACTTTGATCAAGCGGTCTGGCCCTAAGGTCTGATTCAACTCCGGCAGTGGCAGGTCCTCTATCCAGTTATCGACATGGTAATTTTGCAGAGAATGTTAGGGGTAGTATGTGAGGTCACACTATGGTCACGACCTCCGAGTCCTCAGTCGACAATGTCATTGCCTCCTGGTGCTGCGGCGCTGGAGCAATCCTTGCAGCTTCTCAATCCGTCGGAAACGAGGCTATTCAAGCAGAAAACGAGGAAGAAGTCGAATCCATGCTTTCTGGGCTCCAACTCGATCAGCGCAACTCTTTGCGCGAAGCCCGCACTACAGACAGAAGCCCCGAAAGTCCTAGCAAAGTTGCTAAAAACGGCCAAGGAAGAGATGTCGAAGCATCTCAAGTTGGCTTCAGAGAATATCATTGTCGACAATACTCGTGCGGAATATCGGCGGTAAGTGAAGTACTATACCCCCTTTAACCAGATTGTCCTTCAACAGATTTATTTCATAGCCTCTGGAATCAATTCATCTCGTTCTGCGTTGAGATTGGCTGTTTCTTAAGCACCGAAAATCCTGACAAGTTATTCAAAAAACCCTCAACCCGAAGTTCCCACTTGGATCGCCCTTTGGATCATGAACAAGTAGGTTTCTTTCGTCTCTTTTGCGGTGTGGATTTTTTACCATAAATACAGATGCGACGACTCTGACATTAAAACCGGGAAGCCGAAAGATCCGGGCATTGCACGGGCGACATACAGTAAGGCACAGAAAATGCGTGTCTGCAATGAGCCACAAGTTTTCTCGCGACTACGAATTGGGGACCCAAGAATGGCAGGAAAATCTCCTAGTTCCTGGTCAGTTTCTATGGTAACCCTTCGATTTCTACCGCCGTATCACAATACATGATCAGCCTCCGGCGAAACAAGGTCAGCGCAAATTGAAAAACATATATTTGTACTCACTCAAATCTTAGGTTCGCGGAGGAGAAGTCGTAACCAGCGCGCGTGCCATGGATGAACCCACGATGAAGAAGCTTTGGACTTATAATACAGGTTTTCCAGTCGAAAGTTCCACCAGCTACGGTTCGACATCCAAAAGCGTAAGCAAGAACATCCAGAAGATTGGGCCGGTCATTCTATTCGGATGATGTTACAACTACTTTATATTGTGTCGATGCTTTGCCTTCTTCGGTACGACGAAGGCCCTGCGGATCACCTGGCAGGATGTGACATTCGACATGGAGACCGGAGTCTTGCGGATTCGACTAGATTTGCCTTTTCGCAAGACTCATCAGAATGGAGGTAAGTAGTCTTGTATTCTACTGCACACAGCAATTCAATGACTCATTTTCAGGCATCACACCATTCTATCTTTATGCTAATCCGGATCGGCCATGGATGTGCCCTGTTCGTGCATTGCAATAATGTGGAAGCTTGCGGTAGCCAACGACCCATATGGGAAGCCATCTGGTTTTATCTTTCCGAAAGAAAGCTGGCCGTAACGGATGGAGCATTATTCCTAGCGAGGGCATGGTAAGCTGCCAAAAAATACGGCATCACCGATGACTTATGCCTTGTAGTCCACAGATTCATTCATTGAATACTTCCGCAACAACCTCCTGGATATTGACATCGACCCTCGCCCATACGGCACACACTCATTCCGCCGGGGTGGATGCCAGTATCTTGCAATGGTTCTACGCTGGCCATTCCGCAATATCTGTTTCCTGGGGTGGATGGGCAGAAAATTTCGATAACCCGGGTACACTGTTCAAGTACTTATTGTCGTGGACAGATACCCCTCTGCTCGAGCGGGAAGATTACCTTAACCCCAGTCGGCCAGTAGGTGATGTTTGTGCCGCCTGTAACCGTAGCTGTCATTGTTCGTGAATTATAGTTTGCGTGCAGTTGTGTTAACATACCGAAGTACCTCAGAAGTGAAGATATACCTATTTTTCCTCCAGCATAAATCAGCGGCTTCGAAATTCCTCGAGCATGAAGTGTTATCGCGCACCGAGTCTGACACAAATAACGGTCATGTGATCGTGATGAGCACGTCGAGACGCGTTACATTGCTACATTGAATGAGAGATGACCCATACAAACTCAAGGGAAACTACCTGCAAGCATATTCAATCCTCTTTTTAATGTTCATTTTCCTTCAGTGGAACATCTTCACTGTTAGGACCGGAGAGATTTGAAACTTTCAGTGTTTTTTGTCCAGTCGGAAGATTTAATTTCATCCGACTGAAAAGAAATTTGTGATTTGTCCGTTCTATCCAGTCCGAGAATAGCTCGTTCTGTTCAGTTGGAACATCTGAACCAATCTATTCTTTCATGCGACCGAAAGAAATATTTTCTTCTCAGTCGGCCAAATTCTACGTACATTTCATTTCTTCAACTGAAGGTAATAATGTTTCTCCAACTGGACAATTGTTTCTTTGGTCCGTTCGGCCGCTGAAATGTTTCAACCGTGACTTCTGATCTAAATAGGGGTACCCGTACTTTGGACTTGCCGCCATGTCCATCCTGAATTCGGAGGTTCCGTATGGCCAAAGCGACTTGTATGCTGCATTCAAATTCAAATCTCGCACTAATCAGTCGGCAGGGATGTCTTGAAACCCTCTTTGGTAGCTATGGTACAACGACAAATCCACAAATGGCCCGGAAACTTCAGCGCCAGCAAGACAACTGTTGCACGACTCCGCCAGGTTCTTTCTGACCCCGAAACTGGGTTTACAAAGGCCATAGAATCTGTTCAAAACCTCGCAGTCCATCCCCATCTCTATCCATTTTAAGTGAGAAAGGTAAGTCCCATTTCCGCCGCCTTATTGTAAACTTTAATGCCGTCCAGAGGATGAGGGTCAGACGACACCACCAAAGGAAACAACTCCGCATGCATGTACCTCCATTTCCGTTGGCCGTTCTTCGTTAATATGGCAATAGGATTCCGACCTAGAGGTGCAACGGGTCAAATTGCTTATTGAAGATGCTCGCGGTCCCAAACCTATTAAAATATCACAAGATATCCTTCTTACAGTTGTTGATCAAGTCCAATGCGGGCCTCGGGAGTGGCGTGTGTCTCTTCGCGAACTTTTGGAAGAATTACAATCTTCCAATTCCGCACTTACCGGTTTCTATTCTCCTCTCACAATTTCCACTACTCACATAATTGGCTTAGGGTCCCGTGAAGCTGGCTATTAGGGATCGAGAATACCCGGACCATCGTGTATACTTCGTCAAAGTTACCGACGATGCACTCTTGGAGGAGGCTTGGCCGTCTCCAGAATTTGCAGTCATCCCGAGTGATAACTGCTTGGAAATTTTTGTGGAACAGGTAGTATTTGATTTCGATTTAATACAGTGTTCACCTACCTTTATTACAGGCAGAAGGCACCTATTTTCACGCCAATCCGGCGTGGGCCACCCAAATCGGATCCCAGAACAATCTGGGCTCGAGCCTAATGATGTTCAATATCAATGATCCAAAGGCAAAGCCCCTTGAACACGCACGCCGGCGCGCCTTAAATAACCAGAACACAAGTGGCGATAGAAATGCCGATGTCATATGGTTGAGCACCGAGATCAAAGGTTTGCCCGGATACGAGGACTACGTCAACCATCGTCGCAAAGTTCAGCAAAACACTGGTGTTGCAGCCTCCTGGGAGTTCATAGCACTTGTCTCTCGCACATATTTCGGGCAGCCGTCACATATCACAGTGGGGCATTTACTTGTTCAATATTCTCTTTGGCTCACTGGAGTAGGGCGGCCGTAGGACCAAGAAGATTAAGAAGAAAAGTATTCAAGATGCTCTTGGTATAGGTTCGACATCGTTGGCGGAGGCGGAGAATGCTGCCCGAATTTTGAAGCGGTATGGGGAAGGAGGAACAGATCCAGCGCAAGCGGTGATAAACCGCGTATGGATGACCGAGGCGAAACCGAAAGGTGCGAAGGTTTTGTACCCTTTCCTGGTTGAGTGGGAAAGGGCACATAATGTAACTCATATATCGGACTGAATGCAAATGGAAGCGAACTTTATTCATGGATGATATGGGTACCTAGTACATGTGGGAACCAGCCAGGGCTTCAGGTGCGCGTGTCGGAACCTTTAATAAACTCCAAGTACCTGGGAAGGGGTTTGGCTTGAGTGTGTGAGCGCTGGTAACAAAAAGAACATACAATACTGTGGGGCCAAAAAAGGCAATAGCGGCGGCGCTGTATACGACGGCGACGAAGAAGTTCGACCTGCAGCACCCGCATCTTCCGGGGTGCTGCGGGCGATGCATGTACCGAGAAAGAACACAAAAATCCGACATGCCGCGAGAGCGACACGGAGGAAGCCGATGTTCTTGTCAAATTTTGTCAATGTCGTCTGAAGTAACGGAAGACCTGAATTTTACCTGCGGTTGGCAATTTTACCGGTCGCGGGGCCTGCCTAGGGTCCTGGTGAGGTGGTATGTGGGTGGGGCGGACACGTGTCGTGTGAGTGCTGGCCAAAAGAAAAGTTACAATTTGATTGTGCCTAAAGAGGCAATGGCAGCGGCGTCGTATGCGGTGGCGACGACGAAGGTCGAGTCGCAATGCCCACATCTTTCGGGAGGTGTTGGGGGAGACATGAGTGCTAAAGAAAAACACATCGATTCAGTTTTGCGCAAGAGGGATGAAGGTGATTTCAAATTTCTTACCAAATTTTGTTGTCGCTGTGTGCAACGACGGCGAGCTGCACCGTCGCCTCCGGCCAGCGATCTCCTCTCGCAATTCTGGCACTTGCGATGCAGCTCCGTTATTCTCCGGATTTTCTTGAGAGGAACCTTGGCCAGGGGTGGGATCTTCATTTCTGTGTCGTTGCGCGGACATTTGGACTGGCGTGGGTTTTGGGAAGTCGAAGTCCTTGTACGCTTGCGTCCTCGTGCCATCGTGGAAGAAGAGATACTGTGGAGCGCTTGCACGCAATGATGTCACGCGCATAACACGATCACGCCACCGATCCAACTTCTGCGATACATACTTCCATGCCTCGACCAAGCAAGAAAAACATCCAGAAAATGCTCAACCTGTCACAAGCTGGTGCGGAAAGGGAGGGCGAAGCACGAGGCTGCTTGCAAGAACGAGCATGAAGCGCGACTGCGCGTACAGGCATGGCGGCAGAATCGAGCGCAACACCAACAAACCCTGCCCGATCGCAGCTTTTTCCAAGGTGTGTCTCAGTTTGCTTTGGCGTTAACAGTACTCAAGTCACAAATTACTTAGCATCTATCTTAACTCCGAGTCCTGAACCCATGGACATTGATCTCGAGCCCGAGTTACAGCCAAATCGAGATCCGACACCCTTAGGATCATATTCCCCGGAGGGAGGCCGCATGTATATCGAAATTGAATATCATCCTCATAGTGGTCGCCCAAATGAGATCATCTCTCTTGATGCTGCTCTCCCGACGAGTACTTCAGCTTCTCCGCGGCCCCGCCGTTCCATCATTCCAAAGAATCGTGCGGCGTGGGCACCGTTTCCAACTCGTGCAGACTTCGAGTGGGCAGAGACTGCCTATCTCTCACCGCGGGCCCAAGTCAACGCCCGGCTCGAGGGGATGCACTCTGGGCGATGGTGCGACAATACCCGTATCACTATGCGCAACGCGGATGACTTGCATATGTATCTGGAAAGGGCACGTCATTACGTCGTCGAGGTAAGTTATAAACCATGTTCAACGGGTCTTCGCTGATGTATTTGACTTGAGTTCAAGAAGTACGAGTTTGAGGAGACGTTCGAAGGCGAGACACGTCAATTCGAATTCTATTATCGCGATCCCTGGGAATGGATTGTGGAGCTTGCCAGCGATCCAACACTTGTTGGCGACATTGTCTGGTACCCATCTCGAAAATATCTGGTTGTCGATGGTACTCGTCAATGCCTTCGCGATGAGCCGTATACAGGGGATCACTGGTGGGAGATGCAGGTAAGCTCGAATTAAGAGTTCTTTCAAAACCTCTATAATGACTGTGTGTTTTCAGAGTAAACTGCCGCAAGTGGATGGACTCCCCCACTGTCTTTCGCCGCTTCTTGTGTGGCTTGACGAAGGCCGCGTGTCTTCCCACACAAGTATGTACGCCATCCTGCTTCGCGCTCTATTTCTTCCATCGCAGATTCGGAACGGCTCGGGGAATGGTGGAGGCGAACTGGCGGGCCACATGGTCCAGGTAACGTTGGCTTATTTATTCTTATGCAGATACTGATTACTCCTCGCCTTAGGTCAAAACTATCGCGATCCGGACTCCCGTACATCCGAGGAGAAACTGCGCTTCGCCAAATTCAAGCGCGACATCTATCATCGGGTCTTGCGAATAATCTTTGCCGAGTCGTTGGGGAAGCGGTCGCACAGTGGAGATTGCATCAGCTGCGCAGACGGCATGCGGATGGTCTTATACCCTGCGATCCCGATAGCCTCCCTCGACGGTAAAGAGATGAGCATATTCACCGCAACTCGTGGCCCTCTCGCCAATTACCCTTGCTCACGATGTCTCGTTCGTGGTGATCAATTACACGACATCTTTACCCGGCATCGAACCTTTGAACTGCGCACAACCGAGTCCATGAAGGCGGTATATGAAGAGGCGGCAGCGATGCAATACAAGACACATGCAGAAGAACATCTCCAAAGCTACGGTCTGTACTCAACTGAAGTATTTTCTATTGCTCTACCACCCACCGGACAACTTCTGACGAGCTATAGAACACCTTTTGGCCCATCAACAACTCAGACCCCTACGAAAGCTCCTTGTACGAGATATTACACGAGGATGATGCGGGAAAATTCGGGAAGAAAGCTTGGCCACGCTTACAGGAGGTCCTCGCAACGTTGGGAAACAAGGGAATACTCACTTCAAAGTATATCCTCTTCTATTCTTATTCACATCTCGTACTCATATGCCGTTTTTCAGTATGCGCCACGTGCCGCGATGGCCAGGACTGAAGCATTTCGACACTGTTACAACCAAGGATATCAACGATGGTCAAAGCTACTTAGATATCGAGAAGGTCAGTCTCTTACCGCCATTTCATACCATGCTAAATTCCCCATAGTGTGTTCTCCCATGTGTCGCTCAGTTACTTCCAAAGAATTCACCATTTATCCACGCGATCCGTGCACATGCCAGCTTCCGAATGCTGAGGAGTTTACACTGTATTTCGGAGGATCAGATTCAGCGGAAAGAGGTGTACCAGATGGAGTACGGGAAATGGTGCATGGTAAGTCGTATCTTTTTCGTTCCTGTTCTGCATCTGAGTAAATGACCATCCATTCTCATTCAGAAAATCTCGGAGCAATATCCGCAATACTCGTACAACTTCCCTAAACAGCATGACACATCCCACTCGTCTGCGGATACTCGCAACAAAGGCGCCCCCAGCGTCTATTGCAGTCGGGTCAACGAGGGCTTTCATCAAGAGAATCGGGAAGCGTATGGGCTTGGAAACAAGAGGAACAACGATAAGCATGTAGGCCTTCTTTGTTCCGCAATCCAACGGTCGCTGATCTAGTATCGTACAGCTATCAGAAATTGATGCAACAAAAGAGGCCATGGCGCGCATTCGGATGGCTGTAGATGACGACGACAAGGATGCTCAACAGCGCCTTGAGGCGGCCACGAGCTACACTGCCGACCCTGCCGCGACAGTCACGGCCGCACAGCAATTGATACAAATGACGGCTCGGAACCCCACTGGCGGCTGGGATCTCACGGAAATCTCGTCGACTCCAGGTTTGCAATGCGGGAGACAAGCTGGATTGATCCCGCCGTCCGGAATACCTTTGATGCTGACTTGCATCGCTTCATTCGCGATGCGTTTCCAAACGAGTTAGATGCCGACGGAGCCGGGAAAATTATGGTATGTTCTGCTCCCTGCCGGAATATGCGCTCACGCTGGACAACAGATTCGACCGTACAAGTGTATTTATGTTCACTACACGTCGCTCGAAGATTGGACAGACAAGTGCGATATACTCCGGTGCAACCCGGACTTCCAGGTCAACAGTGAGCAGCGGTTCGATTCCGTCGTTGTCAATATGGACGATGATCCGCTTTCTTGTGCGCGAATGCTCTATCTCTTCCGGTGCTCCTTGCTGTCGGACCGAGAAGAAGACGTAGCGCTGGTGAGATTCTTCAAGAAGTCACGTTGGCAGCCAAAGACTGCGTGGAAAAACTGTCGTGTCTTGGAGGATGGGCGCACTAGGTTCATTCTTCCCCGATATTTTACCCGCGGTGTTCATTTGATCAACGCATTCGGATGTAAGAAGGAGAGCAGCACTTTTTACCTAAATGATCTTGTAGATGCCGACTGGTTCCTCCGCACTGGAAATTAATATTATCTCGTCTTCTCAGACCTCCAAAATGAATATTGAGCAGTTAGGACTCCAAGGCAGTTATAACACGGCTGTAAGTTGCGTATAAGGGGGCTGTAAGGCTGTAACCCTCTGTATTGCCTTATATGGCAAAAGCGATTTTTGCGACAAGCCAAACACTTGGCTAGGGCCATCCACGACCTCGTGGCAAACGGAGCAAATCTCCAGCGGGCTTGGTGTATCATGGGATACCACAGCGCTGTCAACCATTATTATCGCAAGCGTGATTTCTTTGCGCACAGCGGTGCGGACTTTGCCCATCTGGCCACACCAATTTATTGACAGCAGAGAGCTTCATCAGGTCGAGATCCAAGGCAATTCGATGCGCCACGGCAGCTAACGACTGCTGTCCGCGATCCATCGTTCGCCAGACGTATTCCCGCCGGGGCGGGACAGTTGGTTCGTCCTGTGAGAGATTTTCCGACGGCGGGGAAACTGGAGCCTGCGGCGGATCCAGAGAGGACGGTGCCAATGATATTTGAGGGCCGGGTGGTAGATCCAGAACCGCAGGATTCCTCTCAATGTTGTCGTCTGCGGCATACATCGAAAGCAGTTCCAAATTTATTCTTATCTGTAAGCAAGCGGTCTCGCTGAAGTGCACAATTGATAGCTCTTAACCATTGATTATTGATTTCCTTATCATCAGGTGTTCTCTCCGGAGTTTTGATCACTCGGTTTGTTCGTAGGTTCCATATTTGACGCCATGCCACGGAGACAAGTATAGCAAAAAACCTTCTTTTTTCCGGAAGAATGTGTCCTGTGCCAAAAATGCAAAGGAAAATTGTAGTCCTCGATTCTGTTAGCCTATTAAAGGCCATGAAATACGAACGGTCACCAATTGTACTGCTGGGGAAATTCGTGCATGATGTCTTTGAAGTCTTCTATGCGACACATATGTATCGTAGACGAGATAACTAATAGGCTACTTTCTTCGTTAATAATCGCGACCTCCATGGTGTAGAGTTGCGGTCCGGGACTGGGATGCGATCACCGGTGATTCGAGGATCGACACAACCGACAAGATCTGCCAGCCAGAACGACCACGCGAGTGGGTTCGGGGCAGTCGGCGGCGAGAGACAGCGAGGAAACCAAGTCAGAGGTTCGACGCTGAGGGGCCTTCATCTACTTATTTATGTAGTAAGTAAGACGCCTTCTAATGATGCGAATAACGATAAATGCCTTGTTCGGAGGGGGCAGTTGATCCTGAGATAATGGGTCGAGTTGTTGGAGGGCGAACGAGTAAAAGAGACCAAATAAGAGCCATGCGTATCCATATCTCGGTAGAAAGGCAAAGGCGACTGCGCAAACGACAAGGATTGTATGGTGCAGCCAACGGAACACACTTCTGATGCGAAGGTGAGACAGATGGTTACCTGTAAAGAGCCAGAGAGCACACCTGGGGCTTTTTGACGCGATCCTGGGAAGGACGGACATTTGGGATCGAAGTGGAGTCCGCAAGAGATGAAGATTGAGTCCCACGCTGTCAGCCGACTTCAACATGTCATGTGGTCATGTGGCAAACATGAGGCCTGTCAATCAGGTGTGGTGACTAAAGGGCTTTGATGGCAGTAACGTAAAGGCTCCCATCACCCAAAGCAGTCGGGTAGCGCTGTGTCGGAAAGTCTGTGTCGAATAACAAGACCTTTCTCGCAGTGTTATTACTGTACCATTTAATTCAATTCGTATGTTACAGGTCACAGGCCTCAAAATTTACGAAATTTTTCGTACGGGTCACAGGTCACCCAGCCATGTACGAATTCTGAAAACGAGTCACGAAATCACCGTAAAATGGCTCAAAAATTGAATTTTTCGCCTCCGTGCGCCGCAACAGGTAACGACGCCATGGTATTCACAGGAGCTGCCAATTCTGACAGCGGGAGCAAATGGTCCTCCCGTGGCTCCCACTTCCCCTCTGCCTCCTCAATCTGCTCACCTCCCTTCTGGCCAATCTGAAGGCGAAGCAACAATGGAAGTAAAACTCTCCCAGCTATGTACTGTCTACAATAGTTCTACAAGTACAGGTTAGCAGATTTATCAACTCCGTCGCATCCTGCACACTTTGCGGTGGATTTACGAAAAAAAAATCCGGTCATGCTCCCTCAGACCAAGTACAAATTCTGAATTTCGTAAATTTTGGTCACAGGTCACAAGGCGTACGAATTGAATTAAATGGTACAGTACTGTAGTATCAAAATCAATTCGTCAGTCACGCGTCACGGGGTGCTTGACGCGACGAATTTTGCGACTTCGTAACGCGCCACGGAGGCCTTTGACGAATACATTTTTCGCCACGCTGGGTTGAGATTTTGGGTTGCAACGGCTAAGTTCCAATTTTCTTTCTCCCATACTATCTCCACCCCCCCCCCCCCCCCCCCCCCCCCCCCACCGTCCCGGACACACCTACAGTGTTGTACCACCTCTATAACGCGATGATGAGATGGAACGATCGGCGGTTACTCACTCCCTAGATACATCTTGGCCTCGGACTTTTTGCTCCTACATTATATTATATCTCAAGTATGCTGTAGTCAAGTTCTAGGTCTATCGAGACAGCAGATCCCATTAAAATTGAAAATCATTTCCAGAAGTCAGGAAAACACAAAATGATTTGATGCGCATTTTTGTGCTGGAGTGTTCAACTTTCTGCGGATACACCTGGAAATTGGGTTAGTTTTATATTGTGATGACAAGGATTCATTTGGTCTTACCCTGGGGTCAAAAGGTTCAATGACCCGTTGCAATTCACGATTTTGTCCGGGGAGCGTCCATATCCGGTAGGTCACATCACGCATCTCAAATCAGCCAATCTCCGTAGCGCTGAGCCACTCATTTCGTATACATTACACCGACCCAGCCATGGTTGGATGTGCTAAATCTTGCTACATGGAAGCAAACAACGCGATCCGAGCAAGGAACATGGAGAGGCGAGCAGGATAACTGATTTAGCCGACGTTGCCGGCATGATTGTGACGCCGTTCCAAGTGCCAGTAAATCGATGATAACGAGATTTTGTCTTGATCCTGCTTGATATTGCTCAGCTCCGCCCCAATTGCTGGAAAGGGTGGCACAAATCAAAGATTTAACACCAAGGACATGATCGGCCAGGCCTGATTTGCTACGAAAGTGGGTGACTATTATTCCGAAAGCATTCTTAATTTGATCGTTCCAAGAGGTGGTACAACACTGTAGAACTCGGGCAAACAATCATACACCGCCATTTGCCGGACACGTCGCTGTGACAGAACCGATACATGGATGACAGGTAAGCCAAGTACTGAATTATTTCATCCAAATCGACAGTCATGCGTCACGGACCCCTCTGTCGATGTCGAATATCGGTGGAGGTCACGCATCACGAAGGCTTTTGTCGAACCTCCAAGCCATCACGATTATCCTCACCCCCCCGCCCCCCCCCCCCCCCACCCACCCCCTAGGAGAGCGAAATTTTCGGAAGCTTGTCGAAATTTTGGAGGGTGTCCCGCAAAAAATCGGCCGCTGTCGAAATGTCGAATAGGTAAATCCGGTCACGCGTCACACCCCCTGTTGATTGGAATGAAATAATTCAAGTATATGTAAGTATCCATATATACGTCATTGCCATGTGCTACCAATATGTGCACTACATGTCGGCGACCAGTGGTGGCCACGTGCCGATGAGGTGGCCGCTAGGTTTAATCGCCAATGGCGGCATCGTGAGTGCGGAGAGCCCTCAAGAGACTGAGACTAGACAGCAGAACTTGCAGGCACGGCCAGACGTTCGACCATGGGAGGAGGATTGAGCCGCGGATTTGGAGTCATTTTCACAAAGATATACCTAATACTTGTATTTCTCATCCAATTCTCATTGAAAAAAATGCTGGACGGCATTTTTTAATAAAAACCGTTTAGATGGCTATCTGTCTGAGACTGAATTTTCTGGTGCGACGGTGTTCAAATTTCTTTGGGTGTGGGAACGAACACGTGCAATCGGACCACATATCATGAGGGAGACATGATCCATGGTCTTTCCGGCCAGATATCGTGAGGGCGGCTATTTTACGAGCTGTAGCCAAAAGTTGGCCAATACCTACCAAGGCTTTCAGAAAAAACATCGATTCCGGTTACTGCAGCAGAACGACTGGGAGTAGATGGGGAATTTGATGAGAATAATGAAGAGGACCTCAGTTCCTTGCGTGTACAGCAGAAATTCCGGTTACTTTCGGCGATGACGAGATTTTTATGCAATTAACCCACTTTTCTGTCTATACATGAAGATCCGGCTGGCAACAGCCGCCTCCGTACATCTACTACACTCTGCGTCAATTAAAAAAAGTTGAGCGTGACGTGTGATCAGCGTGACGGTCTTTAAAACACACCTCGCATTTCACATCCAGCGGCTGTTAAGGTCGGCCCGCGGAATTGTGTCACTGCCCACTTTAAAATCCTTTAAAATCTCTTTTACCAGCCTTTGAAAGGAAGTTTGCGTATCAGTAGTTCTGTCGTTTTCTGATACTTCCGAATTTCACGGAGAGCCACAGTGCCCGGCCTGAACCTGGGAACCCTGTTGAGAAGAACTCAGCAATATCAGAGGAATCATAACCACAGATCAACTGCGCGCCATTGTCCAAATGGTACTATCGATCGGGTACCTTTGCAAAATATTTTTGAGGAAGCTGCTGTGAGGGAATAATAAATAAAGCTGTATGGGATTTGTATCAGAATTTGACCAGCGAATTACTGAGCGAGTGAATATAAAGGCGAACCCACAATGAATATATTCTGCGCCGCTGTACGGAGGTCCTTCCTACTAGTGGTGGTGACAGTCACAATGTCACACGTTTCTTGGATCTACCGCCATGTCTACTGGCTCTGGCTCGTCGTCTCACTCTCGTTCGGCTCTAGCTCGTCTACAAGCAGCATTAATAGTCTCTCTGATACACCCATTCCTCTCTATATTCTGAATATTGCTCTGATTCCTACCCATCCCCATCCCTTCATATGGAGCGACCAACAGCAATATTGACTTGCAGACCAGTCTTGACTTTGAAATGCCCGATATTACGGGCCGAAATGTGAGTAATATCCCACAGATTAACACATCATTTTCTCTGAGTACATGTAGGATCAAATGCTTGCCAACTACTCTGACCACTATGACTCTATCCAAAGTTCCCGCACGCACCAGCAGTCGAATTATCTAGATCAATTGCAGCAGCTGTAGCACCAAAATAGACAGCTCCAAGACCAGAACTTGATCCTACGTGCACAGTACTCAACCCTTCAGTGTGTTATCATCTTCGCTATATCATCCCCCTCAAAAATATGTAACGTTGCAGACAAATCTATAATTCTCTCTTGGACAAGATCTCCACCCTTCTAGTCCTCCTCTTCTGCCTTTTCTGCCTTTACCTCTTCATCTGGCTTGTCTGTCGCGGCTGCCATCCCTGAGATTGTGACTTACAAGCAGTCCGAAAAACCTGGAGCGACATTTTGGCAACAAAAGCGATGGACCGAACGAATGAGCAAGGATATTGGGCGCGATCCTACCCCTGAAAATCCTGTGGCGACCAAAAATTCTCTGCATTTTATTACTACCGAAAAAGGCCTGTTTCCGTCAAAATCCCGGATCTCTGAGATTCACAGTGTCTGCGTTAGCTTTTATTTCAAACTCAAAAAGGAGAACCTGATGCCCGATGTCTGGAGCCACGCAATTCTGAGCGTCAAACACCGTTTCCGCGCTGTGATAGATTCGGAACTTCCAGGACTACGTTTCTGTGCTCAGAACAGTGCTGGGCATCATCTGCCAATTCGCAGCATTTGATTTGCTCTCCATACAGTATTTGGGGGGTCCTTTACACACCAGAATGAATTCCTTGAATATATTTAGTTGTGGATGTATTTTCCGAAAACTAAATCGCTGGAGTCTTTCCGTGGGTTCTTGAGAGTGTTCTGACGAGATATGGAGGCTGTACTAACACGTGATAATTTATGGTTGCGAGATTTCCGTGGAGATCACTTTTGTCACACAAAACGCTCCTTTACACAGTGTGACATCATTCATCATTCACCATCACTATCATTGTCGCCACTATTATCGTCCTCCTCGTCATCAGACTCCTTCGGTTTTGGCTTGAGAGGCCTCTTGGGCTTCTTGGGCAAGTCCTTGGCCTTCATCCCGCCCGCTTTTAATGTCAAACAACGTTCCGTCCACCGCTCAACCGCCACCGCATGATCAGCGAGGATGGCTTTCCACTCCGCCTCCAATCGCTCCTTCTCGACTTTCTTGGCCTCCCTTTTCGCCTTCTTGGTCGCCTTATCCGTCACCTCCTGCGCCTTGGCGTTCTCCAACGCGCGCTTTTGCTCGATCACCTCATCCGCAGTTAGGTGTCGGCCTTTACCGCCTGGGAACAAAATGGTACGGTCAGACTTCTTTCCCTTCTCTTTTTCGAATAGTGCGGCCTTCATTTTCCCCATGCCAATATTCTGCACAATAAGCTGAGCGTTCTGTCCCTCAGATATCACCTGGTGTGCACGCAGCAGTCTACGAGCATCGACAAGCTCGTGCTCCAACGTCTCACACCGTGTTTCCAACCCATCTCGCGTGTAATCTGGAAGCGCAGTGCTCCGATTCAAAACCCCCCAATCGGGTGTCCGCAATTGGTCTGGAATGCGCTCAAAGACTGGCGCTCCCAAGCGGTCGAGCTCCAGGTGCGTAGCTTTAGCCTTTGAGACGAGGAATGCACCTGACGCCGTGCCAGCCAGTCCGACACCAAGGAACCGCAGGCGCTTGCGCGGTGTGAACATGTCTGGGTCCGACGCGGGATCAAGCCGACGCTTCGGAGAACGCAGTGCTGGATCGATGGGAATCTCGCGAGTCGGGGTGGAAAGGGGGCTGGACAGGGAGCCCGGGAATGTGGACGGACCGGCACGAGCAGGTGAATCCGGATGCAAATCTTGGTGAGTAAACTCGTGATTGTGGAAGGCGGCCATAACGGCGCGGACGGGGCTCGATTGAGGCAACGGGAAAGCTGCGTGTGTCGATGTCGGCTCGCTTGGCTTCATCTGCCGGGCGCTGATGATGTTACGGTTGAAGGGGTGAATCCCCGTCGCCTCGAACGCTGCCTTGACGAGATCTGGGGTGAAGGCTGTGAGGAACGCACGCCCCCAAACACCACAGAAGTCTTCCTTATCCACCTCGCGCTGATGAAGCTCCTCAAAGGCATTTATCTCGGCCTTCCAGGCCTCCTTCATTGTCGCAAAACAAACCACATCAATGCCCTGAAGCGCGTGCGTACAATGGGGCGGATATCCCAGCACCACAATGTTATTGGCCTTGCAATAATCCAACAAATCGGCAGTGTAATGGGAGCTGTGCCCATCCAGGAATAGCACGCGCGTCTCCCCGTTGGCCTTGTCCCGAGTCTGCGGGTCGAAATCCTTTTGGATCCAATCAAACGAAATTCCCCCATCTGTCCATCCATTCTCGGACAGGCAGATCCTATGAGATGGTAAGTCGTGGTGCCTGTCATTGATAGGGGAGTACTGACGACGCGCCAGCTATGTTATCTTCCCCCCATTTCTTCAGGAAATTCTTCCCCTTGAAAATAATGGTTGGCCTCAAAGTCGTGCCATCCGCACAGATGGTGACCAAGACGGTAACATTTTCGCAGTTGGCACCGCCGGATTTATGTTGACTCTTTGTTCCTCTACAGCCGACCACGCGCTGCCGGCCTTGATTGGCAGGTGGGAACCCGCTTTCGTCCATCCCGTAGATATTTTCCCGTTTAATTCCTTTACTGATGCATTCCTTCTCCACCAGGTCAAACCACGCCTTAACCGCTTCCGGATTCAAGGCCCGTGCGCGTTCCGTCGCAAGAGATTTAGACCAGTGAGTCTGCAGCTCATCTCGGTAACGCTCGAGAAAGCGGCCAACCCACCACTCTCCCACAGGTTCCCCCCGGCTTGTCACGGTCGGCGATAATCGTGTTCGCGTGGGCTTTGATGTTCTTGTGGGACAGCGGCAATCCGCGATCAGCTGATTCACCGATGAAGTCGACAAGAACGCGTTCCTCCGGGTGCGTAAGATTCTGTTTGGACGCGTTAAACGCGCTAATCGACCGCCCTCCGTTCACAAGGTTCGAAAGAGTCTTGAAATTCACACCATGCTTTGCAGCAATGGGCCGCAGACCCCTTTTTTTCCCCTCCTTTTCCTGCTCTATCTTGTACTCGTCTATAGCATCTTGTAATTTTGAATTCTCGTGCCGACGTAGCTTCTGGCGCTTAACACGTTCTGAGAGCGCGCGTCCGACCATTTCCGGAGAGATGTAGCGGTGCCGTGGGGACGGATATGAAAGCTCGCGATGATCAATCGGAAGGGCAGAAGTTGTGTCACGCTCATGTGAGCGATCACTCGTGGCATTTATTTCTCACTCGTTTGGCTCTCATTCGACAAGAAATTTGGCCTGACTACACCCAAGATGTATATCTATCAGCGCAAAAAAGAATTGGACTCGTATCTGCTCCGGATGAGGGGGGAATTTGCGGACAAAAGGTGCAATCATTCCAAATCGGGACATTTTGATGCACATACCTTCGTATCTCACCAACCACTTGTCCGAAAATATTCCCTTTTTTAACAGAGACGCTACAAGTATGTAACTTGATCCTCTCCAATTATCTTATTGTTTGGTTCAATACTGGGGAAGTAATTTACAAGTGTGTAAAGGAACGCCAGTGTGTAAAGGACCCCCCAAATACTGTACCAAGTCACGCTTTTCTGGGCATGAGAAAACGGCTATATTTGGCAGGGATAAGCAGGCACTTGACCGGTTTAAGCTTTTCGCTTCAAACCTTAATTGCGAGCCAGGATATCCGTGCAATATTTCTATATTTGGAAGTATTTTGCTTCCTGTTCGTTCAGAAGTGGAATGGGTATGGATTTTTCTGTGGAATCATGTTAGTTGGTCTGAAGCTAGTCCTCAGGGAGGCGAACAACAAAATTAACCACCAGCGAACCGAGTTGTGCAATATTTCTATATTTTGGTGTATTTTGCTTCCTCTTTGTTCAGAAGTGGAATGGGTATTGATATGTTTATGGAATCGTGTTTGTGGGCCTGGAGTGAGTGTGGAGTTTTGCTGCTCACGTCCACCATGTGCGGCTTGAATTCCGTCATGTATCTGACCAAGGCTTCGGCCTCGAGGAACGTGCGCTCTCTTACAGTGCTTGTGCTTACTTCGCCAGCAATACCCTCCTTTTCTTATCTCTATTTTTTTCCTCTAACCCTTCGCTTCATCTCTTTCTGGGGTGAAGATATTCGCACAGTAGAAGCGGCAAGGGTGAAAAGAGACAAGGGATGCGGAAAAAAGAGTCATTAAGGTGCAGTGGCTATTTCAGCACAAAATTGAACTTTTTAAATGCATAGCTTGCCTGTGCCTCAACAGATTGTTCATTTGAATGGTCCCATCTCACACTGTTTTCCCAATTGCTTGCCAACAGCTGCACCAATTGCCATGATCCTATAGGCATTTCCACTCAGAATTGCTGTGGCTATCCAATGCACCAGGAACCATAACTTTCTGTTGAGGCACGGGCAAGCTGTGCATTTAAAAGTTCAATTTTGCGTTCATTCAAACGGTCCCATCTCACACGAGGGAAGAGCTCCTGCTCAAGGTATTTCTTCAGTCCCCGCGGCATTTCTTTATCAACGGCATTCTGAACAAACTTCTTCATCTCGTCTGTCACCAGCTTCGATTTTGAATATTCCACGAGTCGTCAAGACTCAAAGATATGGAATCCCTGTTGCTTGCGATGAGATCCAGTAAGAGTTTGCTGAGGGTTCTGCCGCTCGGAAGGTTGGTTGTAATCGATCTCCCGACCAATTTGCTATCACCCTCGGAATGGCGGGGTTGCCAGCATAGTGCATGATCAATCACATAATAATCATGTGAAATGGTTTGTTAGCATCGGCAGAGATGTCATACTCAGATATCTATTCCTCCACCGGTTGCGCTTACAGAACGGCTTGGATAATGGAAAGGATTGGCAGGTGATGGCATCAAGTTTGCCGGGCCAGCCAATTATATACCCTAGCCAATGTGTTGCCACGTCAACTCATACTCCTTTCTGAGTTCTCTCTGTCAACTCTCCATTGCCTATGTCCTTCTCTCTGATGGAGGCCTTGTTAGTGGTGGCTAAACCATTCTTACCGGATCTCATTGCCTGCAGAGGATATTACATATCTTTTGGTTATGTCATCTTCTAGACTGGGCCACAAGGGCTTATGTGGTGCTAAGTATAATCCAGGGACATGAGGTAGCAGATCCATCAGATTAATATCCTATATGAATGCCACTGTTGCTGTCAGGAAGGCTAATAAGGGAAATGTGCAGTGTGTGTTTCTGGGTATTCCATGGTGGGTTCCATGAACGTGGGTAGTTTTAAATGTTCCAGTACAGTATTTGGGGGGTCCTTACACACTGGTGTTCCTTTACACACCTCAGAAATCGGCCACATTGGGGAAAATTTGGACCAAATATGTTTTGTACACTAGGACAGGACCATATATGGCTATTCTAAGACCTTTTAGGCATGAAAGACGGCCTAACATGAAGAGAAAATATGCCATCAAAAGCCATCAAATTTGGCCAAATCCGACTTACGCTCCTTTACACAGTCTATAAACACACTTCCTGGCCCCCTAAATTCCTGAGAATATTCAATAGCCCTCACAATAGGATACAAAAAGGTTCTGGCTATTCAGAATTTCAATGGCCTGTACTGTTGAAAGGCAAATCACTCATTCCCACTTGGTGTGTAAAGGACCCCCCAAATACTGTATGGAACCCACAGTGGAAACTCCACTAACTCCGCCATGTGTTCCATAGTGGAACATTAGCTGAAAAGAAACATCCATTGGAACACTGGCATTACGAAGGATATCCAAAAATTGTACGTAGTTTGATATAGGACCCCAGATCGCCTGTAATGCAAATTCTTTGGCACATGTGGCAACAGGCAGTTGGCCATTGCTGTGGGCAAGGCCCCTGAGGGTGGGAGGCAGAGAAGAGGTGATGAATCTAAAACATTGATTCGTGCGGAGGGCATGGTGCCGGCTACCGGCCCCTTTGATCCTGTGGTGCGCTATGTATGCTTCTTCCCCCAATGACCTTGTTCTCTTGTGCGAAAAGTCTCTGTTACCGAATCGAAGCCATCAGGCGAGATCTTGTCTGAGACTTGGTGGTGTTGTATTCGATTGACGTCTCTGACTCTGGGAATGTTTCCTCAACCCTTATAAACTCTTCAAGAAGGATGCTCTTCAAAGTCTAGCCTTCGGAAAGAAAGCGACATACTTACATCCCAGCCACCTTTCCTACTATTTTGACCTACGGATATGTTCCCGGTGAGTTACCGCTACTTTGTTAATATTTCAGTCTTAATTCTTTTCTTTACCTAGCCTGGGACTCGAGTGTTTTACTGGAATGGCGCTGGGCAGATGGTATACGGGACGGTACAACAGGTGGTGCATATGGAGGACGTGAGCGCAAATACTTCTTTCTGTCATTGAGCTCATCTTTTCCCAGGGAAGTATTGTTGTCAATATTCGTGACGACAATGGCCGGACTGTTGATTTGCCGTACGCCGACGCATTCAAAACCAGACCTTTTAATTGAATTGGTATTCCAGAGCATCAAGTGTACAAAAGGTCACCTAGACACAACCATTTGGACTCTCTCGTACTTTTATGCCCGCATGCTGCACTCGTACGATGGTACTCTACGTTACTGTGGCACAGAACAAATTAGACTGTTGTAGTTATCTCCTTTCCATATGATCCTGTACCTGAAAATTTTGTACTCTAAACGTTGGAAACGACACACCTGGGTGTGTCAATAAGATACAGGGATGTTGCTGATTGCTTCTACTCACTATCATCGAAAGTAACCGGAAACGGCTTACTTGGGACCTTCCTCCCGGAAAAAATCTGAGTGTTCACTGTTAATCCATCCATAATTCAGAAAGGGATACTCCTTCACACATCCAAGCCAAAGGAGTATGAATTGCTCCTTACTTGGCATCAAAATTGGGGTTTAAATCAGCCATTAGGATGTTTCACGACGGGTTTTTTGAGCCTTTTGAGGTCTTTTTCGTGGAGTTTTTTGAAAGAAAAAATGTCCAAAAAACAGTCAAAAAAACGACCGAAAAAAGGTTCGTCGTGAAACGGTCGACGGCAAAAAAGGCGGCGTTGTCTGACTAAGGGAAAAAAAGGCTCCAAAAAAGGCACTGAAAAAACGAAAACGCTGCATAAAAAGCCTCCCCCCCTTTTATGCACAGGTTAAAAAAACGCATGTTTTTTTCCAAAACATTTTTGCGGCCTCGATAAAAAGGGGACCATAAAAGGACCTCCAAAAAGGCCAAAAAAAACCCGTCGTGAAACGCCCTATTGATTAAATGAGGGATTTTTGCTGCTTTGTAGGACATAGGGAAACACCACCTGCCTATAGACCCATAGAGCGGTAGGTTCAGAACCATGTACCCTCTATCAAAGATGACCATAGAGTCCGTAGACTGTAGAGCCATAGAGCCATAGAGCGATGTAGATCAATGTAGACCATGCGTTTCTACGGTAGAGCGCCCATAGAAACCGCTTCTCAATCAAATGGCGTCGCACGCGCCAGATCAGGCAGAATATCAGGCGGAATCAGGCGGGAGATGTGCAAAAAATGTAAATATATTCCAAAAGAAAAAAATCAGAGCAAGGACACCTTATGTAGCAAGAAATACAGGACGAAAATTGAGAACTGATTACACCAAGCTTCCATCGGGGCGATTTTGATCGGGATGGCACCACTCAAAACACACTCGACGTTGATATAGTGTGGTTGGTAGAGGAACGTCAGAATGCGTCGGGAATATCGCAGGGGTCTCAGGATGGTGGTGGTAGGTAGAAGAGACATCAACCATTAAGGGGTTGATCCATCGCATGGTCAAGTGAGGCAGATTCTGAAAATGGACATCTGTCGCACTTGCCAAAATGTGTCGTATTTCATCAAATCTGCCTCTCCTCAAATTCATCTGCCTCCCATCAAAGCCCGCCATCTTCTATATCCTCCGTGCGAGCACAGAACCTTCGGTTTCACGAAGATTGATTATCCTCTTGAACACTGGGGGGAGAGACTTAATGTCTGACTGACGGTATTCAGTCGACATGACTAGGCCGAATGGCTCAGCCTGACTGAGCGACCCAATCAACCAAATTGATACCACCCAGTCAAGCCGATCGAAATTTAGCAGAAATTACAATCAGCCTGAGTAGGTGTCACGGTCAGCTTCCGTGGGTTCAGTCAACTAGGTTGATTGAACTCATTCCATCATGTTGAGGGTGTTGAATCAGGTTGATTGGGTTCAAATAGATATTACAGGTACATAAATACGGCTGTTCTACCTAGCATTTACACCACCCCTGTTTGTAACTCAGAGACACGGACCGGCTGGCGCTGGAAAGTCCGCGATTGCCCAATCGTTGTGTCAAAAGCTGGAAGCTGAAGATCGCCTCGTTGCGAGTTTCTTCTTCAAGCGAGAGCATGCATCCCGCGGAAATGCTACTCGTCTGTTCGCCACAATTGCCTATCAGCTTGCGGCCCTCCCGCAATTGAACAGTATCATCTCGCGAAATCTGGCCAACGATCCAGCAGTTGTGAACAAGTCCTTTTCGGTGCAGCTCGAGAAGCTCATCATCGAACCGTGTCGTCTGGCCAATCCTGCGAGTCTCCCAATCGTCATCATCGACAGACTAGACGAGGGCGAAGGCCGGCATGTCCAGGAAGAAATTCTGCGTTCCTTCGCAAATCCCATTCTTTCCCCCCTCCCTGTCTATTTGCTCATTGCGAGCAGACTGGAGCCTCATATCAAACGAAACCTTCCAAGAAATTTCCTTGGAAGGGCGGGCCGGGTTGCGCGAGTTCGGCTGTTTCCATGTCAACTCGCCATTGCCCAGGGCACAGGGGAGAGACTCACTGAGGCATAAGGATCTATACGAGCGACAGAATTCACAGTGGTTCCCGCTCTGCTAAATGGCCGCCTGGCACGCTGAGCCGCAATAATGCGTTGCTTTACATCCCGAGCATCTTCTGAATTGCTCTCTTTTGAGTAATTTTCCCGCACTGATGCAACGGTACGGGCCGCGGTCCTCGGTTCGTCCGCTCGAATCAGATCTATTTGCACAGATGTTCCATTTTTCGGAGAATCTGTGTCTTACTTTGACGGGGAGCCCCATCAGTGGTTCTGTGGCATTCCATTAAATTGTCTTCGAGAATGTCTTTCCCCTTCGCCCATATTTGAAGGAAAATTCTGGACGAGATGCAACAATATTTTTCACAAAATAAAGAAAAGCGCCACGTCTCTGTCCTCCATGGATTGGGAGGCGCACGAAAGACACCAACTGCACTGAAATTTGTTGACGAGAACAACGACCGGTGCGTGCCGATTCCCCTTTGCCTCCTCTCCCTAGGTTTTCAAGCGTCTTTTTCGTCGATGCAAGTACAGTAGGAACTCTCGACCTCAGTTTTGAAATACTAGTGATTGCCAAACGCGCCGGGAGTACAACTCAGGATGCACTACGCTGGTAGTCTCTCGCAGCCAGACTTCAATATGCCCTGATCTCGTACCTCGATATATTGAACCGGCGAATTAAGACCGTCAGCTCCCATCTGACGGTCCATCAACCCACCTATTGTTGTTGATATTACTCGGCGTCGTGCTCGACTGGGCGAATTACGGTCGGGACTAAACGAATTGGTTAAATTGAGCGCAAGAACCCAAGAATTGGAGTAAAATACAACCAGTAATTTCAGCGGTTTGTCAAGCCTAGGGATTCAAACTCCGACAGAACTTCCAATATTCTATGTCTCTTGTAAAATTTCAACCTGTATTTTTTCTCTGCGACGGGGCCATATATATAGGTTTGCAGACCAAGCCTGGAGAGAATCCGTTGTGTCAAACCCGAGTCATATGAGATTTCGAACGAACATCAAAAGTGGCACAATATTTTGCTTGCTTCTCCATGGAATATCTCATCAGTCTTTGAGGATATCATAACAGAGTCACAGCTTTTGAATGCACTTACAGTAGTACGAGGGAAAACAAGTAAGAGCTTACAGAGACACATTAATTTTCAACTGGTCCGCGTCAAAAATTGGTCCAGAGGCGGGCCTTGTGATGTAAATTTCGGCTGTTTCCGTTCGCAAAGCCTTCGAAGGCCATTTAACGCAAATCTAAATTGACAGTTGAATGCATCACATACAAATCGCTATCATAAACAACAGATGCCGATCAAATGCGCGCCAGCGGGCGTCTTCCACGTCACTTTCTCCCGGTCTCTTCCGGATCAATGGTGGCCGTTGCCCCTCTTCAGACTTAAGAAGGCTATGTAAGCATCGACCAGCTCACAGTGAGCTCAGGGCACGAAGGGATTGAAGGAAATGAGCGAGCGGATGAGGAGGCGAAGAAGGCAGCTCTAGGCTTAAGTGGCGGTCCCTCCCACGTACGCTCCATCATCTCCAACCCCCTTCCCAACAGCAAAGCAGTGGTAATCACGCACGAAACCAAAGCAGTCCACGCGGCAGCCAAACAGGACTGGATCGACTCACCCTGCGGCAAGTTCCTCAAAAGGCTGGAACCCAAACCAATTCCATCGGCCTACAAAAGATATTCAATAATCTCTCCCGCCCCGAAGCCAGCATTCTCTCACAACTTCGCACCTCCCACATCGGACCAGTGTTGGGCCTGTGAGATCCTCACCATTAATAATTGTTTTGGATAAAGCTCGGGTTACAAAGTCCTGTATTATAAGTGCCTTGTGGCAACAGGCTGCGCCGTCTAAAGATACCATCCCCCTCCGCATTCCTTGGGCGAAGAGAAGGAGCCTATGAACTGAACAATTGAACAAGATTCAGGCACACATGAGCTGTTCTTCCAACGAACAGTCACATGTTGTTTTGGCGGACCTGTTTCAGTTTACAGGAAAGGGCTCTGGGTCCGATATTCCGAATCTGAAGAATCAGTCCCCTGCGTATTCCTAACGCAAACAGATTAAGCCTACGACCAAAGAAAAAAGTGGCCAATTGAGTGCAGGGCAGCTGTCCTAGTGAAAAATCCTTAGGAAATATAGGACAAAACTCATTCCATTGCTCAGGCAGCAGTTTTCAATTCCAAATTCAACATCTGAGGAGCCTATCCGTTCCGAATTCCGAATGCGAATCGAATGAGCCAACTCTCAAGGCAAACGGACCGGAACTGAGGGCTGGGCGAGTGTCCTGAGCAAAAATATTAAAAAGTGCCCAAAAAAGGCAAAATTTTCGATCCGCGCCTTATGTTCTGAAAACGGCTGTAATCTGTGAGTGAGTTCCTGTAAATTTTCAGACATATGAGAGTCCCAGAACCACCCGAACGGCGAGTGTTGCGCCTCTACGTTATGTTCCGCTTCCTGGTTTACGACTGTATCTATTATTTTTTCCAGTGCCCGGAATTCCATTCACTTTCAACGAATGCGCCGGATGACGTGCTAAACAATTCAGCAATTCGCGCACAAACAGGTCACGTGCTACTTTGTATAAAGTCCCAACGCGTTTGTTTCGTGTTGTTGATTCACCTCTTGCCTTCTCGCACCACAACACCCTTACTCGCCTTTTCTCGCACCCCTTACCAATGGCTCCCAAAGTTCGTCTATCACCCGTGCCCGCTCATCTCTGTCCTTATCCTTTGAAAAAAGTACCTTCCACGCGGATGGTGCAGTCTCCCGATGCGTAGTAAAATTCCGCATCCCGCACCGGTGGAGGCGCAGAGGACTCAGAGCATGACCTAGCCCACTTCTGCAGACGAGGCGAAAGGGAATCCAAATCAGTTGAATCCATGACAAATGCCAGTCGGGTAGAAAGCAAGGTGTTGTCTGTAAACATGTCCAAACTAAGGGCAGTGCTTGCGCTGTTTGGTTCGGCGCGACATTATTGAATCTTCCCTGTGGAATTAAAAACTAGATGTATGGTCCCTCTGATTGGCCCCAAAGTACCACTCCAGACAATCAAATTGGTCAAACAATCGGAAATCCGGTTACACGCGACTCCCTCTCCGCGCGCCGAAGAACATGGCTCCGGAAATGCACTGGGATTTAAACGGCCTCGAGGACGACTCTGACGGGTCATGCGTTTCAAAATGTATTACATTACCTGGGCTATGGAAACGGAAATACTACCTCCGGGAAAATCTGAGTAGAGGGAGGCCAGGGCTATCGATTCTCCCTCCGAGCACCTAAGAAAATGGCCCCGGGAATGCGCTGGAATTTAAACGCTGATCCTAGGTCATGCGTTTCAAAATAAAAGCCATTGCAATTGAGGACAGTGATCCCAGGTCATCCGTTTCAAAATGTATTCCATTGCAATAGAGGACGGAGGGGGAATCGATAGCCCTGGCCTCTGCGAACATTTCCCTCTACTCAGATTTCCCCCCAGAGATGGTATTGCCTTTTACATGGCTCAGGTATGTAATGTAACACATCTTGGAACACATGACCCATTGGACAATTATTCTTTGTATGTCCAATTTCACGGCAATAAAAACAACGGTTCTCGCCGCGGAACTGATCGCGCTCCTCCGGAGTCAATCGTGACTCCTTAGTAGTCCTCAGACGGAGAATTTAGTCGAGGACTGCGATGCAGATTTCGCAGAAGTTACAGGTTGAGCACCCAAAATATTATTGCACCTACTGACCTGGGGTCAGCTGATCGGTGACCTGATATTATTTTGCGGAGTACTAGCGTACAGATGATGGGCAGGATAATATTTCGAGCCAAGTCCACTTGGTTTGGGCCCATTGATAGTTTGAGAGCCTGGAATATTATTCCATCTATTGACCTGGGGTCAGCTGAAGGGTGGTAGCAATTTTATTTCGCGAGAGGGCCAGTATTTGGCTGATGTGTGGGCTAATATTTTGGGCCCAACCCCATTGGGTTTGACCCATTGATATTCTGAGGGTCTGGAATATTATTGCGCGTCCAGCGTCCTCTCCGCGCGCCCGTCCCGCCCCGTGTCCACACCACTCTCGCGCCCTCCTCCCGTGCGCGGCCACGCCCGTCTCGTGCGGCCGCCACCTGCGCCCGCTCCACACAGCCGTCTCCATCTCGGCGTGCGCGTCCCGTTCGGCGTCCAATGCGAGCGCGCCTACGAACTGTATTCCGCTCAAAAATCCGTACCCATTCCACAAGATGCCTGAGGATGCGCGGACATGTTGGAGAAACCACGAAAAGCGTCTTGTTTGAGTGATGGACTGACACAAAACGTTTAATATATTCAGTCGCCGGTCAGCCGGATCAATGCTGTCAATTCCCACTTGCCGCCGCGTCCCACTGCATGGAGATCGCGCCCCACGTTCCTAAAACATTGGTGGCGGGAGAGAGCGTGTCGAAGGGATGCCTACAGTAATTTGAATCATTGAGCAGTCTGAGAACACTTGAGTAATTACTTCTTACCTTCCATCGAACGTTGCCTCTGAACCAGGCAAGCCTTCAATTACTGCATCGCAGATCTCCTTCAATGAGAGCCTTTTCCTGGGGCTACCATTGATCGCCATTTTGGCGAGGATGTGCAAGGGAACGCCTGGTTTATTTCCTCGGGAGGATCTTGTATCGCCCTGCGGACAAAAGTACTGTAAGCAAGGGGGCGGAATGAGAAGGTTTTCGCACCGAAGACTTAGGCCAGCACCGGCCACTAGTTGTATTCTTTTCTTCCGAAGCTCTTCTCTAAGCTCGGCCTCAAATTCCTCCATTGAGCGGGGGTCTCGTGATCTGTTCATCATCTCTTCATGGAATCATAAATATCTGAGTACTCACCGAACCCGTGAAGCGTACATCCCTCGCCTCTGGAGGATCCCCCGAACTCATTCTGGCGCTGGAGAGCAAGAAAGCGATCGTCCTCATCATGAGGAATATCCCAATGACGAAGGGGCATCAATAGGTCCATGGATGTAGTCGAAAGCAAGCCCTCTGCAATCGGGTAGGAAACAAGCCCCAAGCCATTCCAACTCGCAACTCACCAAGGTTTGTGTCGACCATAGCCAATTCCCCTCCGACCAAATTACGAGTAGGTGAGGCGAAGGTCTCGAATTCGATGGGAGCTATAGTCAACGTCAACGTCAACTTCAAGGTGGTGCTGCGATTCGGGCTTGGACATCCTGACCGTCCGGCCATTTTTGTTGATCCTGTGAATTCTCCGCGAATCAATGGTGAGTCTTAACAGAAGCGGAATGAAGCACCTGTAGTAACTCCCCAAATCCTCCGCCGATTGGCCAAAATGCTCAATTCCATCAAGGCCATATGCAGTTTCAAGAACTGCATTGTCCACAAGGAGCATGAATGCTGGCAAGCCCCAACGAGAATCCGACATACCAAATCTGGGGGTGGCCTGTGAGGTGAAAAAGGTCAGGGGTTTATACCTGCGGCCTGGACATGGACACGAATTGTGGACTTCGAATCTTCCGCATTTCGGAGGCGCGAGGTTCTGTAATGATTGAGTATATCGCACACATTACGTCCTCTAGAGCCATCTTGAGGGCCGCCGACGTGCTTCTATCCGTGATTGGAATGAATCTCCAGTCGTGTCTCATTGCCGACTGTGGGAGGAAGTATGTAGGGGATCATCTCACGCTGAGTCATACATACTGTACTATTTCGTTCAATTCGTATGTCACGCGTCACACCCGATTTCTGGGGACCCCGGCAATAATTTTCTTTCGATTTTAGCGGAATTTGGAGATTAGTCGGAAAAACTTTTGATCACGTGCATTTACGAATTGAACGAAACGGTACAGTAAGTTATTAAATGGGAAAAAGAATGTTTGTGTGCGCTGCTTCCCACTCAATAACTTAAATAAGTAACTTATGCATGACTCGGCGTAAGATGATCCTATTTCTCGGCATGTGACTCATGAGACATACCTCATGTATTAAGCAGATGCCTCGAATCAGAGTGCATCTGTTTGTACTGCCGAAGCTTCCCCATTCATCATCTCAGCTGACCCCCTGTATCCGCAATGAGCTCAGACGCCCCGGCGCTTAGGCAATTTTCAAGTGCCCGATCAGACCCTCAAGCTCCGCTCAAAAGGCAGGGTTTCCATTGTGTCCCTTCTTCTATTCCGCCCCCATCATTTCTACCTTCTCTCTGCCCACGTCGCCGCCTTCGTCTCCCTCCTTTCCGCCCTACACTGTAAGAACGAGCAACACATATTCAAGGCACTCGTACCATCTACCAAGGCGCGGGTACACTTCACTCTAGACCTTCAAAATCCCACGGACACCTCAAGCACGCTATTTACCTCTTCGCCCACGGTTACACCTCAAAACATCAATCAAGTCCTCCCTGATCTCAAACCGCTCCATTAAACCTCGCGTGTTTGTTCACTTCTGGAATTTTCGAGCTGTAGAACTCCGCAACACCTCGCGCATCGCCCGTCAAACCCAATCAAGATCAACTTCAAGTTCGCTGCCAAGGCTCAAGCATTGGTTAAGACCTCAAAGTCGATGTTTTGCTCCGTCATCTCAACGCGATTTCCCATCTTTCACCGTATTTTGTGCCGGTAAACGCATCCTTGAAATTTAAGATCCATGAGGTTTCGCTGGCAGGTAGGATGCGCCCACGGGATATGGTGAGTGATATTTCGGTTCCTCATCTCCTGGTTCTCCAGCTTTCACAGTCGCAAAATTTACTGACCTTTCTGGGCGCAGATCTAAAGAACCATCGCGTGACAAGGTGCTTCAACAGGATTCGCAAAGCTCCTCGGATCTCTTTTTGGCGGCAAGAAGACCTGGTTTGTTGATTTCTCGCTGTACAACGCTGGAAAAAGAACAGTTACCACGAATTCACGCAGGTGGGTGTCTCCTAGCGATCCCCGATTGTCTTCAGTAAATCTTATTTATTCGCCGACCTGCTATATGGATTTGAATTAGTTTTCTTCCTCCCCAGACGAGCATTCCTTTCTGCTGGGTCTCGAACGTCTTGCGAGCTTGGGAAATTCTGGCACCGGTAAAGGTATGTTGGTATTTTATACCTGACCGCCTGATACTCAGTTATCATCCGAGCGACATTCATTTAGCGAATACATCTATGACTGAGTGGAACGGGGTAACCTTCGATGCTCATCGCCCGGACAACATGTGCACCAGTGGTAGGTCGTTCCGCTTCAATATGATGACAAAGACTGAAAGTGAGGTTTGCAGTAAACCATCTATTGAGCCAAACTGCGGATGTCGACTTCTGCGGTAATCTACGACATACCATTACCAGTACGCGGGACCTTCAGCCAATCAGATGCAATTTTGTTTGTCGTATCTGGGTTCTGAGTAATAAAACTTTGCCAACTGTAGTAAATCTGTGGCGCTACTTTATGAAGTGCGAAACGGAGCGTGAATGGGAGTGATATACATTGTTGTTTCTCTCAAACTCTCAGTCTAATGCCATGGCGTCACGTTGAGATTCGGTGGTTTGACGACTCCGAGTGGGAGATCTTTGGTATCATGCCATTGACATTCAACCTTGCATCCTGCTCTTTACCGGCTTCACAGAATACATGTATCACATTGAACAATATTTGCACAATCTCACGCACTTGGGATTCACCATAGCTGCCGGAGCGAAGCGAAGGCACATCTTGTTCATTCCAATGATCTAGAAGCACATGGCTCTAGGGTACGTAATGTGTGTTGAGGACCATTCTAAGCATCCAGGCCAATCATTACAGGACCTCGCACTTCCGGAATGCGGAAGATTCGAAGTCCACAATTCGTGTCCATGTCCAGGCCGCAGGTATAAACCCCTGACCTTTTTCACCTCACAGGCCACCCCCAGATTTGGTATGTCGAATTCTCGTTGGGGCTTGCCAGCATTCATGCTCCTTGTGGACAATGTTCTTGAAACTGCATATGGCCTTGATGGAATTGAGCATTTTGGCCAATCGGCGGAGGATTTTGGGGAGTTACTAGAAAAAAATCCACTCGTGCCTTCAGTACCGTTATTAGCTGTAAGGCCTTATTAAGGCGTAACTCAACTTAAGGTGTAACCCTTAAGGAAAACACTGTGACAGTCTAGAACACGATTACCGCTCAAACCTTTGAGATGCTATTTTAAAGTCAATTCGTGAATATGAATCAGAAGGGCAAGGGAGACATGCATTCCAACGGAAGCTACAAAAAGTGAGAAAAGTGAGGTCAAAGCTAAAGAAGCCACGCACAGTGTCCGAGATGAGATCAGAAAGAGCAGATAGGGGCCGATCACCAAGTGCATCAAAGCTGTTAAAACAGAGTGAGCTTGGAGGAATAAAATTTAAAATACAACTGAAAAGAGGGAAAAGTACCTGAAGCTTTACAGTGAGGATGGTGGGGGGAAGCAAGGAGGAATGCGGGCTCCTGGCTCCATGTGCTTGCCTCAAGGAGTTATTCTGAGTTATCGAGGATTTGATTGTTTGGAGATTGATATTAGGGGCAGTCAGAGTAGACGATTATGGAGCGATTATGGGCAAGGATTATGGAAGGATTATCTAATTTTTAAACCTCATAATCGTTCATAATCGTTGCTATAATCGTACTCTATTTTGACCGGTGCAACATTTCAAAGGATTATGCTGCGATCATCAGTGTTTTTTTGAAAGATATATCATGCCACTAGTATTTAATTAGCTCCTGCCCTCATCACAAGTGCTTCTTGCAGATGTGAGTCGCATAGAGACCACATATGTGGCCCGGATGAACGTGGACGAAACCGAAATATACGAGATTCTGAAAAGCAACATTGCATTGCTGGTATACTTCTGGGCCCCTGTCTAAGTCTTTACTCTGATGATTGGCCAAGGTATTCCAAGGCGATTTATTGACAGAATTTTTGATTTCCAAGGTGAATTTTCTCCGCACTGTGAGTTCTGACATAGTACAGAATCCTTTGACATAAACAATATTGTCAGACAAGATATGCCTTCGCTCCGCTCCGGCAGAGGAGGCTGATTCAAAAAACATGGAGATCTCGAAACACGTGAATTCAACAGGACCGCCAACACATAAATCCCAGTGTAATGAAGGGAATTTTGTGGCAGAATCACCGGGATGAAGAACTGTCAACGCATTAAAAATACACCAGATTTTGAGAACCAATCGAACAAATAGAACACGCACAAAATACCTAGCCATCGGAGGCGCCTGATTTCCTCCCATCAAACTGGCAACTGCTGGAGGGGTGGTTCATTTTGGGCCGGTACATGGTTAGTTTACAGGAGGTCCAGACAAGGAGCATCTATAGATGTTGTGGTATCTTCTGAGCGGCTTTGAATGGAAATGACATAGTCACAGTACGAGTCACGGCAGTGTTGATTAGTGCAAATCTGGATAGCTGTCAGATTGACTCACTGTCTACAGGCAGCGATGTAGAGCGAATGCAAGAATCTGGGCTGTGATTTCATGTTTCCCAAAATGGCAGTCAAGATCGGTGGATCCTGATTGACAGGTGATCGTCGCTGTCAGGACTAACCCTTGCACGCGTCGTTCAATTATCAACGTTCCGCATATTCCCGCATATCCCATCTCTAGCATATGTTGAACTTGACAACAGGCATTTCTTAATGTACGTTGTGAAGTTCAATAATCATTCAAGACATGGGCGAGTCCAAATTTGGCGGAGACGTCATGTTTCCCAAGTTCAACTTGGGACGCATTGAGGGGCGATAGAGTTAACGGTAAAATGCCCCCTGCTCAGTATCAAGCCACTTTCAAGGGCAATAGAAGGACGATCTCATGCCAGTCGAAAGGTTGACAATTGATCCATCAGGGTGAATGTTGCCGAAAATCCCAGATCGCCCTTTACTCTGTGACACTACTGACTTCTGATTGCCAGTGGGAGTTGTGAAAACTGAGAGCCGACATCTCCATGACTGGGTATCGCCTGCACGCCAAGGCAGCGCGGCTGAACAAATCTGAGATGAGCAAAGTTAGTGAGCCAGGTCTTGAAAAAGAGGCCACACCGAAAACGTCCGGGTGCCGACGCACCGATGTGCACGCGATCGAATCTTGGACGGGAAGTCCTGAAAACCGGGGCGAACGTATATGATACTGAAAAGATGTCATCGACAGAAACACTGGGTGAAGGCGTGAGGAACATGATGAGGGGAGGTCCAGGGTGCGCACCAGTCGAGATAGGAGCCTTCAGCTCGCTGTATTGATCTCCTACGTTCCAAATTTTGGACATGTTGCTGCGCAAATCGGCGGTTCACGACGTGGGAGTCGAGGATGACTGTCAAGGAATTGTGTGAGTAAATATGCGCCAGCTTATTGTCGTGGCCGAACTCGTATTGAAAAAAAGACATGGGGGCACGTCCTGCAGCATGGAACTCACCAGATGATGGGGAAGCCCGGACGATAACACTAAAGAACACTCGCCGCGGCTGATGGCTGCTCAGGCAAGGCACGCAAGAGAAAAACTCGAGGCATTGTCAAGGCATAGTTTCGAAGCTGGCCTTCATGTCGTTCGACGTATCTCCACGCACGTACGAACTACGACACGACCTTGTAAACGAATTTCAGGACTGCACAATGGTTCAATGTACAAGACAAATGAATGGTGGAAGAGGAATAGAGGAAGGAAGAGAGATTGGGAACGACGCGCACTTCCAAAATTCGCAGCGGACAAACGACATTGAAGGTTGACCAAGCGCAAGACAGCCGTAGGGTCGACTCCCCCGAGCTGGCGCGAGTTCCGTTTGCACGGGTCAATTGTTTCTGGTACCCAGCCCGGTCTTCAGAGATAATGAAGGAGACAACACTGCAGGCGCACCAGAAGGAAATGAAAGGCAATTAAGATGGATGGGGAAGGTGATTCGCGAGGAAAGTAGTGGTGTGCCGCGCGCGCTCATTGAGGAGTAAACGAGACGAACGCGGTTGTGATGGATAATCCCTACCTTCGGTCCCGACTGAGTCTTCACGCATCCGAAAGGACTTGGAGCATTGAGTCAGAAAGCCAGATAAGGTCGGCATTATTCCTCGACATTCGACGATCTTCCCCGGCTCCACCTTTCTGTTTGACTCACTAGCTCTGTAGAATATAAAAGGGAGTCGTTTCCTCTTGTAACAATATCTAAATCTTACCTCTAACAATCTACATAGATTACCCCAAAATCTTGTGTGAATCTAAGTGTGAAGCCGCGCGCTCACTTTATCATTCGTCAAGCGAGCTCTGAGTCGTAAAGCCGCGTGCTTACTTCAAGGACTAGAAGCAACCCCGTGGCTGGTAGATAACCCTGGCTCGTCTAAGAAGACTCGCTCTCTCAGACAGGTTGTTAAAAGGTGAACTACATTGATTATATAGAGGTTTCTCATACAATTCCCAACGAAATCTAACTCTGATCTTATTCAAATGAAGGGAGGCGGTGCTCGTGTGCTGTTCCAGCGAGGCCGACGGGGGACAGTGAGAGAATCTCGCGCGATATGATCTGGACGGGTGCTTCAGCGCACGCCGGAATCGAGATCAGAGGGGTGAATGGTACCGTCCGCGCGCAGAGAGGGAAGGGAAAGGGAGAGTGTTGAGGCGACACGCCTCATGTTGTGTCTTGGACGCGCGCTGCATGTGGACGGCGTAGGCGAGGAGCACAGGTCCTTTTTGGACGAGGCATGAGGATGATCGGATCTTGGGATCGGACTAAAATGCGGGCGTACCGAAGGACATCGTGAGTGAGTGTACCGAGCCGCGAGATGACCCATCGTGGGATTTTGAGCGGGACGTGCGCGCTGAAGCCTGCTGGGACAGGCGTCGTGCGGGGAAACGAGGGGAGGATATCGTCCTGCTCAAACGCGGCGCGTCACCAGAGCCAGGTGAAAAGACATGCAGCGAAGGTGCAACCATGGTCTAGCGGAATATTGTAGGAGGGATCCTGCAGCGCGACTTGAACGGCGGAGGGGCCGACGTCCTTCATGACACGCGAGGCACTGAGAACCTTTACGAAGGAACCGGGGGTTCGATTCCCCTCAACGACATGGCTTATGGACCAGCATTTTTAAAAAAAAAAAACTCCTTGCCTGGCGTCGCTGAGGGCGGAGTGGCATTTCCTACGTGCAGGACTCGGTTTTATAATCCGAACATTTTTTAGCACGTCGACATCGGCACCCTGATTCCCTTGCGAGATTTCAACTCTCGGAAATTCACCAGGTCAAATATACGCAAACGCCGTCGTCGACCACGGAGGTCCCTTCCACAATATGGCGCTGCATTATAAGTATTCCGGAAGAAGCAGGGCCTTCGAGGCATTGTTTCGCTCGCACAGGTTTATCAGACCTAGTCTATGACTTAAATCTCCCTGGATGTCAATCGTGCGCCCAGACTGCACTGTCGCTTGTACCATCAACGGCAGTCAAAAGAAAAGAGAAGAAAAAATCACCCATCGTACGTATATCACTCACGACATTGAGGTGATTCAATACCGTACCCTGATTCCTGTCCAGCAGCCGAATCACTGACGTCTGGCGCCGAGAATTTGAAAGAACTTAGAACGCATGCAACGATGTGGAAGGGCTCGATGCCTGGGAGGCGGGTTCTTGATGAGGGTCGGTGGCCGGTCGATTTTAGAATGAACAATATGAGAAGGGGATGAGGAAATGGGGGTGTAGGTCGAGTTATAAAGAGGTGGATTGAGAGGGTAGCCGTAGGTCGTAGAAATGGTCGTGAGTCAGATTCCGCGTGAATCCGCGATGCCGATGGGTTCATAACGCCGAGTTCTGCACTGTGTAGTTCGATAGTTAACTGGAGAGGACATTGATAACACTAGATTTGGGCACTGGCCCACACGGCTCACACAGATGAGCGTCGAAAGCTGGAAGCTAATCATTAGGCGCCGTGGGCGCGTATTTACTGTACAAATAAATGATGTAAGTAGGATTAAAATAAAATGGGCTCGAACGGAAACCACCGTGTGGTTGAATTTCCACACGCCGGCCATACGGCTCTGCCACAACGACCTCTGAAGAAACACAATGAACTCCAGAATTCGAATTCCAGGTGTACAACAGGCTGAAACCACTCATTTCGAGCTGCACAAATTGGAATCCGCTGCAAATGGTTCGACGCGCCAATAACCATAGAAGTAAGAGTACGCACTTGCTGCTCCTTCACGCTTGGTTGAAACTGAATCTACCTTGTCATTGGTCCACCACTCGGGCCAGAGAGAGCGTCTTCGCCCCAGATCGCCCTACTGTGATTTGTTGCGGCAATTGCGATGTAGATTGAGGTCCCCTTGGGAACAGCGATCGAGTGCATAACCGTTCCACCAAAGCCGGCGATGGTCATGCTGAGCGGGAGGATGGAATCTGTAATAGTCCTGGGGGTGTGGACACGTTGGAGGTTACCGCAGATTTTCAAATAAAGACCCGTGCTCGCGGAACATCGCCGGGAGTCCGGGATGGCCGGATACCTACTTGCAATGTGTAAACCAGCGAAAGGCATCAACTCAAGTCAGATGAACAACGCACAGCCGTGGGACTTCGCGCACAACCCCATCCAGGGACAGCCGCAAGCACGTTATGATCAAGGTGCTCCGGGAAGGCAAGAATTTCCACGGGTGGCTTGTCTTGTACCTCAGTCGGTGTTCCCTGGAGAATGCCTTCAGCACGGAATGGGCTAAGTCGAGTCTGTTCTGCGAAGTCGAGACACAGAACTCTCCTGATCGCCTGGGTTCGTGAAGGAAGTCGTGCAGAGATGCATGATGTGCTTTGATTGTCAGCGTTTCGAAATCCTCGGGTGAATGAGGTACATCCAGTAGTGAATGTAGCCCGCGCAATGTCAGGTATGCGTCTCCAGCCTCCAGCTCGAGAAGGTCTTCGAGTTCATTAAGAACAAGAGGAAAGGTCAAGAGGGCAAGTGATATTTGAAGCAGCCGTCCGCGGGCGACGACACTCGATAATATTTGCGTGTACAGCTCATCGAGAGCATGAAACGGGTTGTCGGGAGATTCGGTCCGAAGGCCCAGCACGATTGCTAGTCGCTGCGTGGGACGATAATTTCTGTCATCAACGAATTTGAGGACTGTGGAGGCGTAGATAAAGTAGCCCGACGACCCGCACCAGGAAATCCAGAATATCCTTGGAGGGCCATGGAGTTAGGACCTTCGCCATGGTATAGCGATGCTCGGTATGGATGCGCCCGAAATCTTCCCGTAGAAATCGTTCGACATCAGCAAACCACTGTGTAATGTTGAACGGCTGCGTGAGATCCGCCAACTCTGTTTCTTGCAATACCTGCTGAATCTGGGGCTCTGGCCGGCTCGCGATGAGAAATCGAAGGGGGATGGGAGATTCGCGCACCGCGTCGCCGATTGAACACAATATTTTGGTTTGGGCCTGCTCATCTTCGCATTCATCAAGACCATCGATGAGAAGGAGTGTATGGCTGGATCCTATTAGAGATCGACAAGGGTAGAGAATTAGCTGTCGAAGTTGAGCATCGATGGATCTGGCCATGACGGAAGGATCGTCTTCTGCACTCTTCAAGATCAACCCCTTGAGCTGGGGAATATACAGCGCGAGCTCATATGCAAGGGTAACGAATAGCGACCTCGCGTTGCCCCGACCGGTATTGCCCCGCTTGAAAGTGGGGAACGATTCGACTACAATTGGTTTTTGTACAATCAAGGCCTGGATACACTACGGGATGCCCTCAAGGCCAAATTACACCTCCAAAATCTTGTCTCGTGACACTGAAGGAGATGACACCACTGGAAGAGAGGATTGGTTGGAGTCCCACGTCTGAAGAAGGCCATGATCCCAAATGTTTTGATAGGGCTGCAACGAGAAGAAGTTAGTGCTGGTGAGAGAAATGGGAGGCCTTACAATCTGGATAATGATGGAAGACAAAAACAAGTCAGACTGAGGTTGAGGAGGGAGGGGAATCATGCACAGCCTTTGGATGGGAAGGCAAGGGAAAGTGAGCGAGACAAGGATGGGGGACAGAGGCAATGCACGCACGTCCTGGAGACGAGAAGGCAAGGGAAAGTGAGTGAGACAAGGACAGGGGACAGAGGCAATACACACACTCTCTAGAGATGAGAAGGCAAGAGAAAGTGAGCGAGACAAGGACAGGGGACAGAGGAAAAGCACGGACTGCCTGCAGACGAGAAGGCGAGGGAAAGTAAGCGAGACAAGGATGGGGGACAGAGGAAAGCACGGACTGCCTAGAGATGAGAAGGCGAGGGAAAGTGAGCGAGGTGAGGACGGGGGAGAGAGGAAAAGCACGCATGAACTGGAGACGAGAAGGCGAGGAAAAGTGAGTTAGACAAGGATGGGGGACAGAGGGAAAGCACGGACTCCCTAGGCAGAAATGTGAATGGCAATGCAACATTTACGCCGACATCTTGGACATGTGTGTAAAATTCCCAATTAGGAAGATGCTGTACTTCGGCAGCTTTCATGCACCTTCAATCGGGCCTCGAAAATTAAGCCACATTTGACTCCTCATATAGGTATGCCACAAATTCTGCCTGAACAAGCCGAAGCCAGTAGGATAGTTGATAAATGAGCCATCGAAAACATCTTGCATATGTCTGTCCAGAAATGGTTCTGTGTCCTCCAAATTTTTGTAGCGTGCTCTGAGCGTAAATGCGGAACCAAACAAGGTCGCAACGAAGCCAATAGCGAGCCGGAATTTTCTTGATTTCATGTCTCTGCGCCGCGCTATCAGATCAGCGGTGTATGCACTTGTACTATGCTGCGGGAACGAGGCGTGCGGCTGGAGATGCGCTAACTGAGATATTTTTCGCGTGCCCTCCGGACGTCATGAAATGTCTCCATACCACAGCACGCAATTTAAACGTCGGCATGGACGCGCGTGTCGATTTTCTGCAGCATACCATTAAAGTGGTCACTATGGGCTCAGTTAACCCCGGTTTTTTGCCAAAAACTGGCCAGCGCAATAGCCAGCGAAATTTGAGTCAGGACTGGCAGGCACGGGTGCGGATGAGAATAGATTTGCATGAATGACCACTGAGAGGAATTTGCGTGCAGTCCCGGTGTTCACGCCGTAGATTCAGCCAACAAATTGGTGGGCATTCCACTCCTCTGGCTCGAAGATGCAAAATTGTCAGAAGCAGGGCCAAACACAGAAAATATTGTGCAACTTGCTTCGGCGGGGGTTAATTTGGCGCTGGAAACCCTCCCGCTGCTCACGCCATCGAATCCGCCATAAAAGCGATGGGTATTCCACTCCTCCAGCTCGAAGATGCAAAATTGTGAGAAATCAGTGCCAAACACAGAAAATATTGTGAAACTCGCTTCGGCGGGGGTTAATTTGTCTGAAATTAATGCTGGACACCTTCCCAGTGTTTACGCCGTTGATTCGGACAAAAAATCGGCGGGCATTCCACTCCTGCGGCCCGAAGATGTAAAATTGTGAGCAAGAAGGGCCAAACACAGAAAATATCATGCAACTTGCTGCGGCGGGGGTTAATTTGCCTGAGATTTATGCTGGGAAGCCCCCCCCCCCCCCCGGTGTTCACGCCGTTGACCCGGCCAAAACCTCTGTGGTGGGCTAGCGGTCCGGACAGCCTATCGAACCCCGCGAGATGATCGAGGAAGAGAGCCAGGAGAGATGATTTATTGTACGTATGTATGTGCGGCTGAAACCTGCCCGAAACCCGAATGCTCTAGCCAAACAGGGCCAAACACCCTATCGCATGTACCCCCTCCCTAAGGCGACGGGGGACGTCGCCTGCGCCCCCTCTTCCCCTTCGCGACTTGGCTCTTGCGCTTCCAGTATCACCGACCCTGACGCTGCCAACGTGTCCTCAACTGTTGCCCCCGCCTTCCGCGCCGCCTCATAGGCTTCCAGCGAAGATCCCTTCGGAGGCGTTAACGGATGTAGTCGCCGCGAGTTGTACTCGCCCTCGAGCTCCTGTCCGTAAATAGTTTCAATGACATATGAGTTCAAGAGGCGCTCCTTGATCCTGAACGCCCCGACCATTCCGGCAAGATCTTCTTTGACGTGAGGAATGTCTTTTTGTATTTTGGATCCAAGACCTGGACAAGGTCCCCGGGTGCGAACACCAATTCGCCGCCTTTGGAACTGAGAACGCGGCGGTCGAAAGCCGCCTTCCATGTCGTCCAGTGTTGGATCGCGCGTGCGTAGCCGTCGAAACGTTGCTGGACCGCATACGTCTGCTGCGCTTCGATGTCGTCCATCGTGATCTCCGCCGACGCGGCCGCTACTTCCGTCTCGGTGGTGTTGATGATCATCGCGAAGAACAACTCGTTCGGGGTGTGGTCCAGCCCCCTAAGGAGGCGATTATTCAGTAGGAAAATGGTGTTGTCGAAATGATCAGGCCAGTTTGCGGGTAAGTGTTCCTATTTTTCAATCTTCTTCCATCCAATATCCGACCGGGTCAAATTTTAAATGCGTTCTTACAAGATATAGATACTCGATTTTTTCCTTCAAATCGACAGTCACGCGTCACGGACCCCTGTGTCGATCCCGAGTTTGGTCCCGGTCACGCGTCACGCGGGCCTCTGTCGAACTTCCCAGGCGTCACACTCAGCCCAAAACTACCTGAAAGACGCAAAAAAGACAAAATTTTCGTTCCGACTGTCGAAATTTTGGCGGGTGTCACGCAAAATTTCGGCTGATGTCGAATTGTCGAATAGTTGAAATTGGTCACGCGTCACACCTGCTGTCGATTTGAAGGAAAAATCCAGCATACCAATCTCTTCGAGAACTCCACTGCCAGAAGAATCAAGCAAATGGTGCTCGCAGCCCGAAAATACCACCAGAAATTCACGGGTTTGTCAATTAGCAATGAAGTAAATTGAAATGCCTATGTGGAAACACCCAGCCACCAACAAGGTGCGCTATCAACAAACTTGCCGGCAAGACGCCGCAACATACCTCAGACTAAATCATCAAGTGCGATCAGTCAATGACACCCTTCCCATCGCAAATCGGACAACAGTGGTTGTGAGGAAACCACACCAAGTAAGTCCTTCAGGAATAGGTCGAAAAAAACTGTGGATGTCCATCATGTTATCGAGACCGACATCAGCTAGGCTGTGAGCATCCAGGCCAATGCATTGAAACTGCTAGAATGTTGATCGACAGTATTCTGGCAAAATGGAACCCAATGATGCCAAATCTGGATTTGTGTGAAGAGCTGGCACTGACAGCCCAGGAGCTGGAATGGAATAAACAGCCTATCGATACAGCTCAAGTAATGGTCTTTGATCCGAATTTTAGCCTCTCTCATATGGGGAGTGGTTTCGGGATCTTTGCTTTGGAAGACTCACTCAATGAGATCCCGAGGAGGTGTGAAATTCCGGGACAGGAGTCTGATGACAATATTTTTACACGCACGGGTTTTCCGTGCTGGCGAATTTGACCCGAGCATCGATGTTATGATTAATACAGAAACCGATGTTGCGTACGACAGCGACATACTGTCAATGACTTTCGATCGGCCTGAGATACCGTTAACATTTTCATCAGCACTATTGGGAGGTCTGCTGATTATATTGCAGAATACCCAGCGAAATGTGCCCCTTCTTATTTGCTCATCTTCCGAATGCTTGTCTCGAGCGTTAGTTAAAGAACGAGAGAAATTTGAGAGTGACATGATAGACCCGTCGTCTCTTGAGAGCCGTATTCGCTATGTTATGTAAATGAGAGAACAGCTCGAGTCCAGTTCAAGAAAGTCTCCGACAACCATGCTAAAGTCTTAACAAATGAAACAGATACGCACCGTCCAAATTGACTCAGAAATAGACCTCATGTTCGAGAGCCCAGGAGTGCTTTATCACAAGGCTCTCAGAGGTATTTTGCTAAGATTATACGACTGCTATGGCCGAGACCTCACCGAAAATCTACCTTTATAAATCTGGATCGTATCCAATGCTCAGTTGAAGAAATTTCCAACTATCCACCATCCTTCGGTGCGCTCGCAGCTGTACCTTCGGCCGGGCGACAGCTTGTTGCCGAGTCAGCCGTGCCGAAGGTACGGGTCGTAAAGCTTGTACATAGGGGCTCTGCCGCAAACCCGTGAGCTCCACATTTGAGTGGTAAATTTAAGAACACAGTTTATTCGGATCCATGTCTTCGCCACGGAGACGTCCACACGGCGGATACAGAGTTGGGGGGTTTGCCCTAGTGCTGTCCATCAATATAATACGAAATAATATAATATGATGATAATCATGTTAATACGGATACGATACAGCCTCGAGGTGCACTTCATAATATTGTTACGACTGCATATACGATACGATATGGATATAATACGATATGCGAGAGCCATATTATGCATATTATTTTTGTATTACTGTTACCCGAAGAGCACCTTGGATTTGTCCTAGGTATTATTTTCTAGCCCACAGCCCATTGAAAGAGAGTCTGGTCAAACTTCGGCTGGGTAAGGTAGGGGACATACAAATACTGTAAACGTCACATGACCTGTCCATTTTGGGTCAAACCAGCCATAAAATGAGAACAAGGCTACTCTAGCCAAATCCCCTCCATGAATCTGTAGAATGACCCTGTAAGATGCTCAGAATTTGATTATACTGTGAGAGCTCAAGAATTGAGTGAGGAGTTGCAGCTGCAGGGTATCCACCGGTCGTGGGAATCCTGCAGTGATAGCTGAACTGAACGACTCGCGAGAGGAACTCCGTTTGCTCTGAGCAATATATTGCTCATCTAAGTTTATGGGAACCTTGTATGGACCCCATTCTACGATTTCATGGAAGGGATTAGGCTCAAACCCTTTGCTGATCATACAGTGGATTTGTTTTCAGAATTTGCCCGTAAATGGCAATTCCACGTGACGTTCACCGTATTTGTATGTCCCCTACCTTAGATGATTTGTTCCTCATTTGATGTGTGGATGGCTTCTTGAACAAGTGATCAGAAGCTTGGTTGAAATTCTGGGAAATGGAATGAGTCAGCTCTCTCTCCCATTCCATCCATGCGCATGGCTGGAGACTGTTGTAGGGCCTCCAGTACATGAGCTTTCCGAACGCAAGTCAAGAAGGACAAGGTATTACCCTTAACGAACGGGTGGGTGCAATAATGTTAATGTTAATGTGCGTTCCAGGCATGCAGGCTTCCTCGTCCTCCCCGCACTCCAGGTTATCAATCTGCTCTTTTATGCTCGTTACCAGCCTGCCTATGTGAAGCAACAATGTGGCCAGGCACGTTGCCGTAGGCAGGCTGGTACAACTCGGGACTTTCAATTGGTCTGAGCCCGGATCAAACGCGGCCATCGATCATTTTCTTTCTCCGTTATTCTGAGTTCAATTCTTATCCATTCAACAACATTTACAGCTATTTGCGGTACATAAGGCGCGGGCTGTTTTTTTTTTTTTTTGCAACATTTTGCTTAGAACACTCAGGAGCAGTGGATGCAAGTTATAAACAGGTGCCTCAGCCAAAGTTAGTCGATATAGGCCGTTGTGGAAGCAGAACAAGGCGGAACCGGTCGCGTTTTGAGGTTGGCTGAGGACAAACACGTACAAATAGCACAGAGATCAAAAGGCGCGTGCCGGTCCCCACTTCTAGTTAAAACGCTGGAATATCGCTCGATAGCGGGAGTTGACGGCTCAGTGACTAGATACTTGTATTTTATATACCACGAATATACCGATATGTGAACACTCAACTTGAATGAATATACAAGTAAGCTAATTGAACCAGCTCATTCAACCTGATTGAAGCGGTACAATCAACCTGATTGTGAGATATCAATCAACTTGATTGAATGGATACACTCAAGCGGACTGCTGAATGCGCTCAGGCTGATTGTGGTTTTGATAAAATTACAATCGGCATGAGTGTATATCCACAGTCATGCTGACGGGGTCATACATTCAAGCTGATTGTATCCATACATTCAGGCTGAGTGTTTGGATACACTCAGCCTGATTGAAAACCGTCCCCACAGTGATGCATCTCGACGCCCTAAACAGAAAGCTTGACGAGGTCAGTGGGCCACTGGCCGCAAAGAGGTGTGTACCACACACCTGATTCGGTGTAGGGTCGATTACTGTTGGAGGTACACTTGCGGCAACGGGGGTAGTACATATAGCCGAGTGCTGTAGCGCTAGTTGCGTTGAGTGCCAGTTGAACTGGATGAATCTCGTGAAAAAGCTTGGATGGGGCGAGCGCTGTGGGCATTGATGACTGTTTAGGTAGCACCGAGTGGGAGAGCCCCATAGACGTTGAGTAAGCTGAAGAATCCAGGTTCATTTGGAGCCTTGAAATGTTGTAGGATCTCATTGCGTCCTGACATTGAGTTATCTTCGACAATTGGTTTGTCTTCAACAATGTTCCAGTACTTGTTCGTCTTGACACGTAACGGGAAGTGGGGTTGAGCGCCTTGACGTGTCACCTGAATATTTTGGAGCCCAGAACACTTGCGAGGTCTTGTGGTGGTTTGACCCGGGCAGAAAATCAGTTCAAAAGACGTATCGGAGGGAGAGAGAGGAATTGTGGGAAGGAGAGATGATGGGGGAAAGAACGAAAGAAGGCTTTCGGACAGCCTTCCCATATCAACGGATTTTGAGCGCGAGGGAAAAGGCCGCGAGATTTCTCGGAATTGAGCGGCAGGGAGCTATGCGGAGGTAAATGGTGATCGGCGAGGTCAAAATAAATAAGCGCCTTGAGCGCCTTGATAAGGATCTTTGTGTGGGAGGACCCTAGAAAATAAAAGGAAACTGGATTGTCGATATCTGTAAGGTTCAGAGTGGCTGAGAAAAACTGTACAAATGAGGGGGTATACAAACAGGTGCACATAAAATCAGGGCATCTGCTTAAGATACGAGTAATTCCTAGTAGCACGCGTAGAAATGTTACATTGCGATACATAATAAATATAGACTTCTTTGTTCTCAATTTCTTTCAAACGATACGTTCAATTCAAAATACGAATCTGTTATAACTTCTCAGAAATCTCTGGTTCTTTTAACAAATAAGCGCCTGAAAGCGGAACCAGGTTCCGCTGTTTGGTGCGCGCCGATCACATGCGGATGTCATGTGCTTGACCAACCTCTTCCTGATTCCACGACCTCCGGTCCTCGATCTCTGTGTAGAATGTCTGGCTATCCTCTGGGCTCCTCCACCTGTCAAGTCTACCCCTACCTGTGGCTATCCCCCGGGTGCCAGGATGTCAAAATATGTTCCAAAGGCTGCGCGCTTGTCATCACTTTATCAGGCGACATCCTAGTACTGGAATTCAGAAATTCGATATGAGCAGTCAGCAAGGTCAATTAATTCCCTTGATGGTACTGATATCATTTTATCGATTTTACTCATCTATCGTTGTGCCCGCTGTCGAACCGCCATTTTGCACAAGTGCAAGCAGTGTTCGCTGTGGTAGAGGGGAATGCCCCAGACGTAGGTTCTTGAATCGGGTCGGTGATCCGTTAATTGTAGAGTAGATTCGAGAGTAAGAATGTGAAATATTGTCTTGAGCCGCAAAGTATGAGAATGGATGGATGAGAGAGTACAAAGGGCGAAAAGAGGGCGAGGTCGTGAGGCGTAATTTGGGAGTTTTGATGGCTAATAGCCCACTGGCGACGTTCCTGAGTGGAAGGGGCGAGGTGCTTCTCTGCTAGCTCTGGGCGCTTGCCCTGCACTGGTCGCGAGGATGGTGGTACGACACATCAGGAAAAATAATTCCTCTGTAGCCAAGGCATGATTCATGTGGTCACTTGTGGTCCCTGTAGTCAAGTGAAGGTGTTTGTAGTGTCATGTAGCTCCCTGTCGTCAGTACTTGGGTATACAGAGTCAACATTATACTACATGTTTAACACCAGGACAACATTGTACACATAGACCACAGAGGCAATGTATACAGTTGTAGCATATCACCCGAATCCATAAACCGCCAGTCTTGCACCCCGGGAAATTCATAATTGAGTTTTTGGGCGGTGTGCAGGTTGGCAGTTTGAAGCGGTCAGTTGAACAGTAAGTAAGTGACTTAGTCAGGTCGTGAGCCGAATCAAATGGAGTGACCTCGGGTGAGCTTCAAATTACAAGTCGATCAAGTTGAACTACTCGCAGAGTCGGCGGAGGAGGCCTCATGTATGGGCCATTCAAGCAAGCACAACAAGACAGAAGCATCACGCTCACAAAGAACCCAAAACAGTTGAAATATATATTTACTCCCACTTTGTAATGTTGTATGCAGCTTTCTGCTTGTCAAAGCATGCCATTTTTTTTTTTTTTCAGCCTCCTACCGTGTGGATCCATAGCTAGTGATGGCAAAGTTCGGTTCAGTTTACGTTCAGGCCACTTTTTTGCGAACGCCGAGCCTGAACCGAGGGGTTGGTTCAGGGATCTGCGGTCGGCTCAGCAGATCCCTGAACCTTGAACCGGAACCTGTGTTCAGGTTCAGTTCGGCGTTCGAACGCGCTCGAACCCGAGGATTTTTCCCAGGGCCAAAATCCACTCATTAGGTCCACAAAATTTCTCAATCGGTTACTGGATGCAGGTTGGACTATTGTATGCCTAACATTGTCTCGCCCTCGTCGCACGCTCCATCCAACTGCGCGTCTTCCCGCTCGTCAGGACCCGCTGCCTCGGTCATCCTCTGGTTTTCTGCCAGACGGCCATGGTCCTGGACACAAGCTGGGAAACATATTTATCCGCACGCTATGATTAGGCTTTTAACCCGTCTCTCACCAATGATGAACAGACAGCCTGCATCCATTTCAGCGTATCATTCTGGTCCGATTTCCCAGAGGACATCTTTCCTGACCGCATGGGCAACTTACGCTGGGCCTCAGCAAATTCAATCTGCGCTGATATATCCCACGAGTTGTCCATTTCACGGGTGACGGAGGCAGCCCATTGCTTAATATGCTGTCGTCGTATATTGCTATTCGACGGCCGCGCCGCCTCACACTCCAGCTCCGTAGGTGAAATCCTGGTGAGGTCGACGTTAACGTTCAGGGCCAGCTCCGGCGGAACGGAGATGCGTACCGCATTGCGGCAAGCTCCATAGCTAGTGCCAGGACCGAGTCGCCATCGGCGTCATCGTCAAGTTGGGAACCGGTGGGCGGCTCAACCATGGGCTTGGAAAGGTCGCCCACCCTGGGGGACCATACTGATGAGCTAGTGGCATGGTTGGCTGTGCTGGCGACTCCGAGTCTAGCGTTCAAGCTTTCAAGGTGAGTTGCTTTCAGAGACCTGGAGACTGGTGCTCAACTTGTAGTTGGGTCTCCGACCAGTGAGGGCCATGGACCGGCTCCGATGGAGATTACAGTAGTAGGTGTTGTAGTACTAGATGTGAGGCCTTGAGGATCAAAAGGGGAGGCAGAACTTGGACAAAGATCTGAGCTCAAGCAGCTGCCCAGCAGCTGAGCTGCCACGAGCTGCCACGTTCCCGCCCACGTGCCAGAAGACGTGACGTTCCTTCGCGTGACAAACACGTGGGTCCATTACAGATTCGGATCTAGCCGGTATCTGTTGACAGTTATTTATTGATGTTATGATTCAAGCTCTCCCTGCAAAACTTTGATGGCCCGATGCCCACACGTTTTCCGGCCGTCATCGGCATCTCGCCGAAGTTTCTAGGAGGCTAAAACATTTATTATGCGTAGTGCAACCATATGGTGTTCAGAAAGGAGAAGAGACAAAGTTTGAGATATAATGTGTCAGAAGTTTTACCAACCGCAAGCTCAATTTTTTTTCGGTCTCAAACCCGAACACCATTTGAAAGAGATGAATAAATGGAAAATATTGGCTGCCGAAGTTGAGTGATCCGAGATCGGGGTCAATCCCAAAATGTGCATCGGTTTCGCGCGCATCAAAGTAACGCAAATGCGTGACATCACCGTGACCCGACGCGCGCAAATACCTTCCTCGACTCCGAGGCCGAGTCTCCGGACGTGTTTTTGAGTTCCGGAACACAGGTTACCACGGTATGTGCTCACGACATCACACAGGCTTGCAAAACTGAAAAAGAAGTACTATTTCTGCTTTTAATGCCTTTCACTGGAGAGTTAACTTTTTGGCTTGCAAAAGTGGCTTGCGCCTGCGCAGAATGGCTTGTTTCGGGCGTGGGCGTGGATTTTGGTGGCATCACACGCCCACGCCGGGCTTTTTGGCTTGCAAGCCATTTTGTCGGCTTGGCAAGCCATTTTGCCGGCTTGGCATCAGCCAAAAAAACCGAGGTGGCTTGCGCTCACTGCACACAAGAGGTGGGCGGCCGAAAAGTCCGTGAAATCGACCTCCCTTCGGACTTAGCTCGGAGTCCGGTCCGACCGTGTTTTGGGCTGGAACGGCATCTGATCCAACTTCTGTTTTACGACCGCAAGACGAACCTAGCCGTAAAATATAATTGAGCGACCCCCCCCATTTCATATCCCCCGAAGAGATCTATCTGGTTCTCATAATATTTTGGGGCCGTCAAGGGTCAGTATTCAAAAATTACATCGGACCGGACATGCGATGTTAACTGATGGCAAGTCGATGTCCCGACATTCGCCGATTGAAGGAAAGCTGAAATGGCTGCGGAGATCGGTCCGTAGGCAGTCGGTCCGTCGCTTAGAGGGGGGGGAGGGGGTACAGCCACCACTTAGATTTCGGAGGTTGATTTCAAGAGCTTTCGGCCCGCCCACCTCTTGACTGCACATCATGTAGGGCCCTGGCGTTGAATTTTATGGGGCAGATACGCTACCATATGTACCCTGCATGTATGTGGGACATCAATTGTCACATAATTTTGATATTCGGGAAATGCCCGTCATTGCCGTGAAAGATGATGAGGGCAACTCACGCCTGACATGCAAGCCAGCGGGCTTGCGGGGCTTGACTGATAGACCAAGCTTCCTAGATTCCACCTGTATTGAACATAATGGAAGCAGTGTCCACCATGCAAAGATATTAACAAAAACAGTGTTCAACTCACCGACTTTTGAACCACACATGTGTCTAAGTACCTCAAACTGAAATTTGAACGGATTCCTTCACAAAAAGGCTTTGGATACTCCAACAGAATTGAAACAAGCCCTCTCGACAGCAATTCTAGGTTGTGGCTCTCGGTAGTTGACGTTGGTTTCTATCAGTGTCTTGACCGCAACTTACCGAATGAGCATAGCTACTGCCGGAGCGTAGATAATTTGGAGCTTATCACACCAGCAGGCGTACTTGGCGCTGTGAATATCAAGGTAAGCGCATGTATCTTAGGCAGCGTTGGCGAGCGCAGGCGAGACGAATAAGTGAGCGGTCTCTGAATCACCCAATCAGATTATGTCAGATTTCCCGTGAGCCAGAATATCGCACCTCGGATTTGACCCGTGACTCCTGCACAGCCACCCCACTCGTTTTCGCTGATTATTCTGTTAGTATGCGGCGCACACACAAAATCATTCAGGCGGCCTTTTTGGCCGCGCTCGCCGCGTTTGTGTCTACAGTGACGGGTCAGAATGGAACTCTCGGCCTGGCCGATGGCTTTTTGTCTTTCAATACCTCGACGTTTTCGATGCAGCTTGTCAAGGACTCCCAGACGCTGTATTCTCTTTCCCCAACCGGTTCCACCTTTGATTTTATTCCTGCGGATATGTCAGTGGACTCGCTTCGTGATGAATTAACCATGTTTTCCATTCAGGATGACTGCTCGCGCGAACAATGGGAATTACCATCTTGGTCAGTGGGCGCGTCCTTATGTTTCCTTCAACCTTTTATGATACTTTTTTGCTACGCAGGTGATATAAAATTCCGCGGTTCGTTTTCATTCTGTCTCTGTGGCCTGCAAAAAAACTGATTAAATTTTTCAATGCTATATAGCTCGTAAAGTAGGCACGACTCGTCAACGGCCCGGACGAAATTGACAGCCGCACCAGTCTCAGGCTCCACCCTCGCCGCGGCCAACTTAAGCCCAACCTTACCCACGACGTCGCTCCTGAATATAACTCGCCGCTGGGTGTCCGACAGCCTTGGCATCCAGCTTCTGTTCGATGTCACCAACTCGCAGACGGTTGCGGTTGAAATTGGCTCGCTGGGTGCTCCGCTTGAGTTCAACAATGTACGTATAAGCGCGGCCGCTAATTCATTCCAGAATTGATTTGATAACTTTACCATACTGCAGATCTTCACTGGGCGCACTTCGACCCAGACCAATAATATCGTACCGCATGCGGCACGCCCCTGGTGTTGTGCAGTGAAATTCACAACCACTGGTAAGCGTTATCAAAAAAAAAAGAGAGAGCTGGTGGAGCCACATGAAGCCCTCACCTATCCAGCGGGCCCAAAAAAACAGCGGGAATATACGGTTGCTGTTCGTCTTGCTCGCTTGGACTGTAGGAACCTGGCAGAGTGATGCGATTAGCCAATCCACTTAGCACTGTTGATAAAATCATTACATAAAACAATTTCTGCTGAATGGCTAGCAGTGTTCTGAATAGCAAAAATGCTTGAGTGGGGGGCCAGGGTTATACAGGGTGTCCGACGACCAGGCCTGGCCACTGCTTTGTTTCGCAATTCCCTCAAACACCGTTATGAAAAGGAGCACGGGAGCGCCAGGACCGCATGATTGGACCCGAGCCAGGAGCGATGGCAAGGGTGTAATACCGAAAATATCATCATCTGATTCCTAACGCAAGTGGATTTGGTGGATGATGCAGCCGGCGCACATTTCGACTTGTCCATCTACATCCTTCGATCTCATTCCCTGCCCGAGGATCGTGAACCAAGTTTATTCACGCGTCAGGGAAGTCCCCCCAAAAAAAACGATCCGCAAGAAGCGGCATTTCATTTAATGAGCCAGCCATCAAGTGTTCGCAGCTCGGCATGTGAGCAGAGCTCAATATAATGATTGCGGTCAGGGTCGTCTACCAGGCCTTCACCCTCCGCAAAGACAGTAAAGAGATTGCTCATGACCTCAATATGCCTTTGCACGTCGTGCAGCGCGTCATGCAGATGTGGACGGAAATCGGCGAGGTTTCCCGTGATCGCAGACACAAAGAGCGCGCTCCCCTCATGTCTCCCAGCAATTGCCAGGTGTCCCCTTCTTCCTAATACCCGTCTACATCTTGACCTTGATCTTCACCCTCTATGCAGTTTGTGCTCGCACTTCTTGATCACACTCCAGACATGTTCCTCGACGAGATTCAGGAGGCGCTCTTAATCGAGCACGACATCGACGTGTCCCTCGCCACAATATGTCGTACACTCCACCGGCTTGGGATTTCCTCGAAGAGGGTACGTATTTCGGCAGTTTATCTTGACAGCTTTTGATACTGGCACTATAGTTGTCGCGCCAAGCTGCGGAACGCTGCAAGCATGCACGCCGTGATTTTCTCATGGAGATAGGTAACGAGCCCGCACATCGCATCGTCTACGCAGATGAATCTGCTGTCAACACCTTAAAATCATACCGCCGGAACGGTCGAGCGATGAGAGGGGTACGGGCGCGCAAGCGCTGAGCATATTAGCATTTTGATTGGATGGAGGAATCGTCCCCTGGTGCCTGTGCATATGTTGCCTGGCTCTGATATTTTTCTGAGGGCTTCTCATACGATATTTTGAGATTCTGAGAGCGCCGCAGCTCGGAGGTCGAGCACTGGGGCTAGACACCCTCTGAACAGCCACCTGTTGCAAAAAACCGCAAAAGATTCGCTAGTAAATCACCTAGACAATATATACATGGCCATTTTTGTGTACTGGGTTCAATCTGAGGGTCTGATGACTTGTTCAGTGGGTGTCTAGACCCCGTGATCCGGCTCCATTTTCGAGTGTTTTGGTCGGTTTGGACAGGGAAAAGGCAGCACTTGACGGATTTAGTCTTTGCAGGCATCAGATCCTCGGATTGAAGCCAGGACACACAAAAATGGCCATGTGCACATTGTCTGGTGATTTACCAGCGAATTTTTGGAGCAGGTGGCTGTTCAGTGGTAACCAGTCTGCCAAGTACGGCAAAACTTAGTGTATCCGCTATGCCGTAGGCAGGCTGGTACAACTCAGGAGTGCCACAAGGGCTGAGCACGGAGTTTGAATTTTTTTCGTTTCAATTGTTGTGTCATATTTGAGTATTTCTTCTTGGTTCAAAGAAAAGGAATGTAGATGGAAAGCCTTCAACTTCGTTTCGAACCGGAAAGCAAAGAGTGCGAAATGGGGAGTCCTGAAGGGGATGGGGCAAATACATTCAAATGAAAGCAGCAGGGAATTAACCGTTCTTCAACGAAACAATTCCTGTCTTTTTAACTCCGTTCATGCTATCTCTTGCTGTGTTTTTTGCGCAGTGTTCCAGTCTCGTGTTCAACTACAGTCTCCGTTCGTCTCCAGCGTTGGTTAATTCCCCATTTGTGCATCCAAGAAATCTGCCTGCGTCCAGTCTCCTGACCCACGATCCCGCAGAACCAACGTTTCTCCCGGTTTACTGGCTGTGATCAATCATCCGCCTGACCTATTTGTGCTGCGATCCGCAACCAGGCGTACTTGGCCTGTTGCCACAATATTGATTGCCGGATGTCAGCCGGTACCTGTATGTTATGTGAGGGATCAGGCTGAGAGTCTAATGGGACCTGCACCACATCTGACTAACATCTGGGGGACGTCCCGCTCGATATCATCGTCTCACCCTCATCTATTACAGCCCTTTGCGGAACTTAAAGCGCGGACAAGTTTTTCTGTTTCGGGACATTTTGCTCAGGACAGCTGTATTTTTGAAGTCTTGAGCCAAATACAAGTCATAAAAAATCCCGGTATTCACTGCCCTCCAGTATACCTGTGAGTTCATTGTATCAAAAGATTAGCCCAATCAAACAAATATAGCTCATGTTACAGCTGTCTTCTCAACACCAAAACTGGCTGAGCAGGACAGCTGTAACATGCGCTATATTTGTTTGATTGGGCTGATTCTTTGATATCATGAACTCACAGGTATACTGGAGGGCAGCAAATAAGGGGTTTTTTATATGACTTGTAGTTGGCTCAAGACTTCAAAAATAGAGTTTAATGAATCTGAGGTATGGGTCACATTAAAAATTCCAGTTTCGCCATCAGGAAATCTGAGGAGGCCATGCCCTCCAGAATGGAAATGCAAATTCAATGGTCATATTTTTAAGGGAAACGGTTGGGAATTGAGCTCACAGCAGCCATCCTGGTGGACACATCAAATTTTGATAAAAAATGAGCCACGCCCTAAGTTCCACAAAGAGCTGTAAATAAAATCACACCAACGATTGGACGGCTACTTTACTTTTTGTTGGCCACAGCCTGAACCGGTAGCATTAAATAGCCCTTGCATGTATTGAATCTCGGAATTCCATCACATTCAAATCAATAGCGGTCACATTTAATATCCGTATCCTTTTTCGCCTATGCCGCGCCTAAAACAAAATCGCACCAAGGATTTGACCGCTACTTTTTATCCGTCACATGCAAATCCAAACTCATTGAATTTTAAAAGAGCACTGGATTTTCTAGGCTCAATTATTTCATACATCTACAATTCAGTACACGATTTCCCTGTTCCCCGTAAGTACAATATTATACACCCGAATGGGACACCATCACCCAATGGGACAAAGCACTATTGCAGCATGAGCGCTTATCTCCTCACCTCGAAAATTTGTAGACATGTTTCTGAACATATTGGCTTTGAGTGGGTGGGGTCTTAGGACAGGGGTGCCTGTACCTCCTGCTACTAAAAGACATCAATGTCGAAACCACAGAAAATCGAAATTTCGAACTTGAATAGCTTGCTTGTAACGGGCCACAAAATCCTCCCAAAAATTCTGAGAATTCATGCATAGCATTGGATATATGTCCTCCAGGTTCATTTGATATAATACTGCTGAAGTGGCCACAACTCGTCAACCAGAGGACTTTCAGGCCATAACCGGGTACTGTATAAGTACACAGAATCAACCCAGAATTGGAGGGCATTTTGTCAGCCACGAGCGGAGAATTTGTTCGTGTTTACACGCAGAATTTGTCCCTCATCACGTGTTGGCCAAAATACTTTACATGTGCACGTGATGTCCTACAAGTTGTCACCGCCACGTAACGACAGATGAACTCATTCTCCAGTGGACACCACATCGTAATCCACGGTTCGAGTTGACTATGAATCATATCCGGTAGACGCTGTCTCTGACGAAGTCCCCCGCAGGAGGTGCAGGAGGCCCGGGAGGACCCGGGGGTGTCATTAGGGGCGCTGGTGGTAATGGTGAGGGCCCGCAGTTCAAGGTCATAGTGAAAGGCGGTAAGCTGTCGAAAAATGCTTTCAAAAACTGGTCCTGATACAAACACACCAGATTTTATAACCAATTTTCCTCCCCAAGATTTCGGAGTGCCCCCCACGCAGCCTAAGCTTTGCCCGCTGCCAGTGTCATCTTTTACAGGGCGTGAGGACATCCTCCAGAAGATGCACTTATCTTTTGCGCGTGATTTGGGATCTGCTCAGCATATCTTCGTCTTGCACGGCCTCGGAGGCTCTGGGAAAAGTCAGCTCGCTTACAAGTTTTTGCAGGAGTCTCGCGCGAACCACCGGTATGGATAAATCTCCATCGATTTGCAAATGACCCACGATTTATACACCCAGCGTCTCTGAAGTATTATACATCGACGCGACCACTGAACAGACAATCGAAACCGATCTGGAGACGATCGCTCCCGCGGGAGTCGGTAAATCAGCTGCAGCGAGTCTGCGCTGGCTTGCGGGCGAACGAGAAGCGTGGCTTCTCTTTTTTTTGATAATGCTGATGATGTCCAGTTGGATATCTCAAAGTTCTTCCCCAACTGCGCATTCGGCAATATTCTGATCACAACCCGCAATCAAGACCTCATCTTTCATGCCAGCGAGGGTGCAGACTCCAAGGTGTCAGATATGGATCCTGACGATGCGAAAGAGTTGCTTTTTACTCTCTCGTGCACCCAGGAGCGATGACCAGGAGAAATTGGCTGCAGCCATTGTCAAGGTCCGGTTTTCTTTGTTTCGGGTAATACTGAAACGGAAGCATCACGCAGGAATTACATTACTTTCCTTTGGCCGTCTCCCAAGCAGGTTCCTATATTCAGCGTCAGTGCACATTACGCAAGTATCTGGAACTCTATCCAAGGCACCGTGATCATCTGTTGCAACACAAGAAGACTCAGGGACAGAGTGCCTACGGTTTAGCTGTGTATGCCACATGGGATATGAGCTACAACAAGCTTAGCTCAGCTGGGAAAACTTTGTTACAGATTTGCTCGTTTTCTGCACCACGTTGGGATCTCAGAACAGATATTTGAAAAAGCGGCGTCTTCTTGGCTGGATCTCGCGGATTCTGACGTGCATGGAGAGGCGTTGCGGTTGTTGACTGAACTAGGACGACACGATCGGAGCTGGGACTCTACTGTCGGCCCTAACACGCGGCATAAATCAAGAGCCATAAGATGAATTGCTGAGACATACCAGCTGCTCCTCAGCTATTTCAGCGGCCTTTGCCTTCCGAGCTGCCGCAGCGGCTTCCTTCTTCTGCTTAAGAGTGGTCGCGATTTCGGAGGCCCGCCTCCGTGCAAGCTCTTCGGGACTCTCTTCTGGTATATACTGCGCCCAAAGTTGTGGAATCTGGATCATAATTTAGTTTGTTGTCGACACTTCAGTCTGAAGACCGCTTACAACCAATGGCGCAACCACAGTAGCGAAAACCCGCCACTGGTCCGCCGTGAGAGACCCGCCTGCAGGCTCTCCAATCAAGCTCGGTAGCCGCCCCAGGTGGGCGGGAAGCTTAAGCTGGTGACCGTTTAGGCTTAGATGACGGGCCAGATGAATGACCGTACCTTCGCAAGAATCGCATGAAGGCTGCGTAACTCCTTCGTCTTCCGAAGCACTTTTAATTGAACCCAGATATGATAAAAGTGTGTTTTGACGACTCCTGAGGCACAGTCATTAAAGATAATTCCAGAAGAACACATAAACGTACCCAGGAATAGGTTATGCATGGGATCGATAACGATCATCTCACAGATATTAAAGTACGGCAACCGGTGGAGCTCGGAGAAGCGAGTCGCATGCTGTTTCACGAACGCGTCTCTCGCCGACTTGGTGGTACATTTGAGATATTCTTTTTGTAACTCGCGATGTCGTTTGTTTGTGCGTTCCGGAAATCCTGTGGGATAGAGCAATTAATATCTGAAAAACAAAACGCGGAATAGCCGTGCCGTTCTCCTTGAATGCCTCAGCAGTCGACTTGAGGTCCTGGCAGATCCAGCACAGCGTGCAGAAGTTGGTGTGGGAATGCGAGCCAAATCCGCCGATTTTGTGGGCAGCCGGCTTATCACACACAACGGCTACGAGGGCGACACGAACAAGCCGGCCCTGGGGATATTTCGGAGTGACGATAACAACACCATCCTTCCAAAGTCGCAGTAATTCGTTGATGATAGGTCGAAGAAACCGTTGGCATTGATCAGGAGTTGCCTCCTTGGGACCTGGCATAATTCCCGCTAGGAGTAAATGCGCCGTGCGATACCTGTATGGTATTTGGAATGTCGTTCATAGAGATAGAGATGACGTACATACCGGTGATGAGCAAGAAGATTAATGATGCTATAGGATATAGGACACGATGAATGAGACGCGGATATTTGACTGCGTAGATAAGAGAACCTGAGAAAACGTCAGAGAGATGCGCCGCACTCGAGAATTAAAGTCCTGACCAATCTATGCCCATGGTCACCCCAACGCGCAACTCTGCCCCGGCGACTTCCTCCTCAGTGGGAAAAAAGAAGCGGCTACCGTCGGCAGAGGGCAGCTCCTGGCATATCTTGCCGTCGAAGATGTTGGTCCATTTCCCGGCTTTCGTAGCCCTGGGCCTTTCCAGCGACTTCTCAATCTCGTCTTCCATACCAGGGAGCGAGAGAAGAATTGCCAGTTGCTCAGCAAGAGATTTTGTCGGAAACTGCAGATGCGGCCGAGGCGTCTCTGTGCGGGAATGCGAGGTCGTGAAAAGAGGATGGGCGCATGTAGAGCAGATGCTGTCCTTCGGGGTGGATGCTGCATAGACCTCCAAACAAGCCGGGCACACGGGGAGAATTGTGATTGAGGGGTCAGCGCCCAGCTGATGGATGACCGACGGAAGAGTTGTATGAATGGCAGGATGAATGGGGGCGCCGCCAGCCTTCAATACCAGTGCAAAAATCGCCAGAAGCGCGTTGCATGCTCGGAAAGGGAGGTGAAATGCTGTGTGAAGCCAGAGCACAACGACGTAGATGAGGTAAACGGCGCGATTAGGATGGATATGCGATGCTGTCGGCAATGGTTCGGCGCCCTGGGGCGGATAATAGAACGGGTCGGGGTCGTTCTCGTCGAAAGCGGCAGGTTGAGGACCATCTTTTATGCCATCGTCTTCGTCAGGGGGTGGATCGGCATCGTCGTCCGCGATGGGGATAAAAGTCTCGCCGGATTCAGCAACTGCGCGAGCGTGGTCGCGTCCAGCCAGCTCTGCAGCGAGGGTGAATGCAGCCGTCTCTGCATTTTGCCAAGAATTGCCGAGATTCGCCAGAGGAACAATGTCCGGGTCGTCCACTGAAAGGGGGAGTAGGGGCGGTCCAGCGTTGTTTTGCATGTTGTATCGGTGAGCCGTGGTTCGTGAAGCCGGGGCAGAAGACACCGAAGGACGCGTCGGGGAACGAATACTTCGTTCCCGACGTTCGCGGTCCTCATGTCGCTTGCGCTTGACATGAGAAACTTTGGCACCTCCGCATCCTAAGCAATGGCAAGGTACAAGAGATTCCGGCTAAAAACTTGGCGATTCAAATCGGTTGAGAGAGATGCCAGACATACCATTCTGCCAGTGGGCCGAGTAGCAGGGAACAAGTGGGGGACGGGGAGTCAACTCGACGCCGGGTACTTTTTGTGTGGTGTGATCTACGTGACAGCCATTTTACTTCGTTTGAGGTTGGGTGATATAGATGAGATAGTTCAGATATTTGAATGTGAGATAGGTGACACAGATTGAGATATTTGAGATATTTAGGACGATGAATAAAGATGTATGTTACGATAAAAGCGGTGGTGGTAACGGTTCGAGCGCGTACTCAGCTGCATACAACACGTCGGACGCGCTTTGGTCACATAAGTCATCTGAATCCATATCCCCCTTGAAAACTCGCGTCGGCGTCTCGATAATCTCTGCAGAGGTGCGGCGCACACCGCTCGAGCGACGCTGCTTGGTATTGTAGGGAACAGTGGGCCGAAGCGGAGTGGCGGGGCCAAGACTTTGATATTCTGCCCAAATACCGGCCTATGATTTCACAGTTAGAAAAGGCGATGAGTTCAGAATATCGCGAGGGACGCACCGAGACCATTTGAGCCCATTCAATCATGGTATTCGCGCGCTTGGGCTGCAGAGACGTCAAAGCGACCCCATATACGAGGAATATGGCGCACCGTTGCGAGGTTTGAGGACCACAGAGCCATCTCGACGAACATGCCAATAAAACTGGCCCTACTGTTGTCGAAATATCGATTTTCTTGCCAGTGCACCCAACCAGGAACAGCCAGTGCAGAGTCGGCGATATATTGATCAAGAATGGCCACAGGACTTGTACGCGCAGATGCGGGGACGTCGAGCTGGTTGGAGACGGAAGCTGATATGTACAGAGTATACACCTATGCAGTGATCAGCGCAAGTAGCGATGCGGAAACAGCTTCACGCACCTTTGGCGAGTCGTGCACTTTCTCCACCCTGCAACGGACGAAATCTGGGTGCATGTGCCTCAGCGAACTCGGTTCTACGTCCGCATTGCTTGCTCTAATAAGCATCCATGTGTGGACGAAAGTCGTGTCCAAGTAGTCTGCGGTCGCTATGACGTGAGGTTACAGCGGTAAACTGGAATATGAAGCGCAAACCTTTATAACGGGCGGGAGATAGCTAACGAAGAGACGAGCTAGGTGAGATTTTCAAGCGACATAGGTGAGATAGAAAAGAATGGTCCACGTGTCTCGGGTCCCGCTCCGAAAATCCGTCCACAGCCACTGGCCTAACTTCTCGGCACTATTCGGACGGAGAACGCAGCAGCTACCGTCGAACAATTGTAATGATTCTGTTGGTCCTTTACCCGAAGATAAAATGTGCAGAAGTGAAGGAATGAAGACTTACCAAAAATGCAACAACTTGAACTTACGGATTTCTGACTGGATCAGATTACGAGTTTATACATGTCTCAGGCGCGACGAAAGAACATGCGACTACTTGGACCACGGGCAAGAAAGTCTTGTTTAGATTCAAATTACATGCACAGAATCAAATTTAAAGTTTGTATTCGCAAGCAAGAAACATTGGAATATTATCACGGCAAGGCTATGCCCTAGAGCGCAGACTTTCACCTCGAACCCAACGCGTCATATCCATTTGACCTGCGACGTGACGAAATACCCGTCGCGAGGCGCGTATGTTCTGGCAGTGTAGCTGCACAATGTCTTCGACCGGGGTTCCAACCTGAAAGAAAAGTTTGAGACTTGACAAGATGATCACAAGTACGATAAATACCGCGGCAGCACAGGCCCATGTGAGCATTCTGGCCGAGATGTTTTCCTATTGCAGAACGAATAAGCACACCCGTGAGAACGCACGATTATGCACGTACCGCATTTTCAGGTAAGATGGGAGTCCGTCCGCAGAGGACTTCAGCCAAGAAACCGCGATCGTGCTCAAAGCGGTACTTCTCTCCAGGATTATAGTAGGCTATCCAGCGTGGCACGACATCTTCATCTTTGAACCCGATGAACGTGTCGAGAAGCACGATTGGGCTGTTGCGATTGACAGCCGAGATCCCGGATTCGGCAGGAGTCTTGACGTGCATCCAAAGCCTGTAGGTGTCTGGGTCGCAAAAATAGGGATGTTCCGGTGCCTTCAGAGACATCAGAACCGAATCGGGCAGTGAGAAAGACGACAGACAGTTTTATGAGTGACCCAGATGTAGCATGCTACCTCCGACGCGGCTACAGGGGTGTCCAGGTATGTGTTGACCCAACCAGCAGCATCGGTATGGTATGTAACCCAAGTATCGAGAGGCTCGAAAGTGGCACGACGCTCTGCACGATGTAGTGCTTGAGCGCGCACCATGGAAGCGGTTGGACGAGGGGCCAGTCGCGGGGGCGAGTGGACGAGAGTTTGGCGTTTCTTGGTGTATGTGGCGGGCATGGAAAGACGATGGACTTAGAATAAATTTCCGAGACTCACCCATTTGAGACTGTCTTTTTAATACCCGGATGGACACAAGATAGCTTAGCTTTCCTAAACAAGATAGCTTACTTTTCTCACCTATGTGATTCGAGATAGGTGAGGTAGCGGCGTTGAGATAGGTTGGCTAGAAAAAGCGGGATATCAATTCGAGATATGTGGAATAGGCCAGCTATATGACACGGGATAGCAATCAGATATCTTAAATATCTGCAAAGTAAGATAGTTAGACGAGCCCTTGGCTATCCCCTGAGTTGTTCCAACTATTCTCTGGAGTTTCCGGCCTCTATTGGCTCCCGGTACCGCGACATTGGCGATGCGCTGGCACCCTTCCCCCCGGACCATATTGCGAATAAAATCAGCTCCTGGGCCCTGGCTACCTCGAAACTCTACCTCAAGTTCTCTTCATACCTCCGCTTGATCCTCCTTCCTCGTTAGCCCTCCAATTCCCTTGGGAGCGCCGCAATCGGCCGTTGCCCCTCCCATACCCCTCGAAGGGGTGCTGGCACGCGTGGGCTTCCTCTGGGCCTGGAGTTATCACACCGGGCTTTCAAGCGGCCCAAATTCGTCATATTCAATATCTACGCCCATCAGGCCATCCCAGCATCAGGTGTGCGCTTCCTCGTTCCTCAAAATGCGCGCATACCCTACGCGCCCACCTTATCCCCCCCTCTGCTTCTTCTCTTGCTTCTGCCCAACCCTAACCCCCTGGCCGTCCACATTCAAAATATTGTCAACGCGAAGAGGCTGATGGGACACGGACCTGCCGCTTTCATTACCCACACCCGCTGCAGGAGGTGACAACGATAGATATCGAAGGCCGTGTCCATTATCGTCGCCGTCGGGCCGGTGATGAAATGGTAGTTCCTCATTGCCTTCCGTTGCTGCGAAAGTTCAAATGCCACATCAACTTCGAGACTGCGGGAAGCTCGCATCTCTTCCAATACCTTTTCAAATACATTCACAAAGGTAAGTACTTGATTGGAACTTCACGATTACATCTGCCGATTGGACCATCTTTCAGCGGGTGATTCTGCTCAGTATCGAGTCACAACCTCAACCGAGGTTCCGGTGGATGAGATCGATTAATTTTGGGACGCACGCTATTTGTCTGCGGGTGAAGCAGCATGGCGAATCATGGGGTTCCATGTCACCAAAAAGGAACCTGCAGTGAGCGCACTGCCAATACATCTGCCGGACGCTACATCCAACCATCAATATCACCGATCCACCAATTCCAGTCTCCTTTCTATGCTGAATCGATACTTTTTGCGTTCCCCCGGTTCATTCGTCATCGATGGCGCCATCCGGGAGTTCAGTGACCTGACATACACGGAATATTTCACACTCTTCCGCCTCGCAAAATCTCCACCTGGCAGAAACAGCAATGCATCCTATTTTCTCGAACAGCCCAATGATACTGGCTCACCTCGCGTGTACTCCATCATGCGTTCCGCTACCCACTCTCACATTACCCGCATTCGATCTGTGCGTCCGTCTCAGGGGGAGCTATTTTATTTGCGCGCTATCCTTCAAAACAAACGATGTGGATCGTTCAGAATGGCACGCACTGTCAGAAACATCGAGTATGGCTCTTTCCAGGAGGCTGCAAGCGAGCTGGGCCCCTTCGCGGACAGGAATAAAGGGGCTTACGCTATGTTGGAAGCCATTCAGAATCTCCGAACCCCTCGCGAGCTCCGAGTCCTTTTTGTTCATCTCTTGGTCAACGAATGCTTGGATACACCACTCACGTTGTGGGACGACGTCCAACACCATCTTGCCTATGATTTCGTGCTCAAAAATAACAATATTGTTGACCTGGGTTTGAACTTGGCACTCGACGACATTAGCCACCTCCTAGAGGAGTGCGGAAACCGGAATTTGAAGCACAATGTGAAGGGTGCAACAAATGAGGTGGGCTACAATGTTCTTGTAAGTTGTAGGATGGCACATGGAAGAACGAAAAACATTACCTTTTGAGGTATGAGTTCGGGGATTCAGGCGTCTTTCCAGGTCTTCTCCGCGTAAATAGTCGCGTACTAGGATGATGAAATCAGTTACCAAATAGTCGCTAGCACGGGGAAAACGCGACTTACGCGTCGTTCATGGCCGGCTACTGATGTTCTTGGATATTGTGTGTACCAGTTGACAACGCGCTTTAGGCAGGACATGCGCGCTCGGGAGACGAGTCGTGCTGCGAAGTCGTGGCTGATTGAGGACAGCACACGTAGACATGTCGGATCAATCATGAGGCTGTGCCTGTCCCCACAAACAACGACACATTTATCTGGCTCACTAAGCGCTGCATCCTCCACCACTCCGAGTTGGCAAGTACGTCCTCAGTTTTCTATCCGTGTTTCCCCCGAGAGTCCGACCGCCGCGACGTGGCGGCCTCGGCTAGGCTTGAATGCCCACCGTGGCAGGTCCACGGCCTTCATTCACTTCCTCATATATAACCAGCCCTCATCTCCATCTTTCAACCTCAGGTTCTTCAATTCATCCATATCCCCATTCCGAATGGCCGACAGCGCTTCTTCGCCCCGACTGTATCTACAGTCGGTGGAAAGTACAGACTTAGCAAAAGATCGGGTCGGGCTCCTTCGGTGCGCTGCGTTGTGCCCTTTTGCCCGTTTTTCCGCTCATTGTCTTTGTGAATCCTAGGTGATATTTATCTCGGGATAAATGTCATCTCCGGTGAGGAGGTCGCTATCAAGCTCGAGTCCGCCAAGGCCAAACAGCCCCAGCTCGAGTACGAGTCCAAGATCTACAAAATCCTTGCCGGCGGCGTAGGTGTGCCAGTTGTCAGATGGTTCGGCACCGAGGGTGATTACAATGCCATGGTGCTCGACCTCCTCGGCCCCTCCCTGCAGAAATATGAGTTTCCAATGCTTATCCCCCATTTCAGGCTTTGGGCTATCCTGACCCTGGGTTTCTTTGGAAGGCGTCGGCGGGGATGGTGTACGCGTCACGCCCGGCGTCCATTTGAACGAAATTATACAGTATAAGGAATTTTCTGTCAGAATTTCAGACCTACTTTTTTAGAGGGTGCCTAGAACAAAATGAATGTTATGGTTCAAAGTACTCGTCCAGTAGTGTAAAACATCACTTTTCAATCATCTTAATACCTGGTCATTTGAGCTTGCTGTAGCTGTCAGAAGATGGCCATTTTTTGCTGAATTTTGCCAAATCACCCTCTTTATAAAATTAAGCCTCTCTGTCTGTCTGAAGCCGTATCTCCATATGGTTATATTGCGCTGCCCAATCAAAGTACGGGCCGCTCGGGACGACCAAGGGGGGTACAGTTTTCTCCCAAAAGTACATGTAGCCAAATTCTGATGCAGAAGAGCCCCAGGACTCCGAATATGAACACCAAAAGTTTTTGCGATGAATGGCGCAAGTGATATGGGCACTTTGGTCCGAAAATAATAAACTTACTTTTTTTCTGATTTTTTTCTGAACAGATCTCATGATTCTGAACAACTTTCAAAAAAAAATTGCGAAGCTCGCTGACCCTACGTCGTGACTTTATGCCCATATACTTTTATCTCAAGGTGCGAATGGTCTGCCCCACACCATCCATATATCTGATGTTTCCACTTCCGCTACCGCTGACCCTACGTCGTGACTTTATGCCCATATACTTTTATCTCAAGGTGTGAATGGTTCTGCCCCACACCATCCATATATCTGATGTTTCCACTTCCGCTACATTCAATTTGAGTTTCTTATTGACGCAAGCACAACCCATGCCATCATGTTCCCACTCACATCCCGACAACATACAACCATCTACCCGCACCTTTGTGGTACACTAGGTTGTAGATAAATTCGCATCTGATTTTTCGTGCTCCTGAAAGGAACCCTACGCGTTTCCGGTATGTTTTTGCTCATCCTGACCTTTTTTGATTCCGCGTTCGCTTTTCTTTGACCCAGCACTTTATGATCCTTCAAATTCAATTTTCTGGCTCGTGTGAGCGGCCCACATCCGCGGCATCGACCTTTTTTCACTCGCTCGACGAGAGAGATGCTGTGAGTCTTTTATCAAAATATTTTCTTTCAACACTGCCCCCTAGCCTGCAAGGTGTGCCACGTTGATATCGCCTCGACGTCAAATTCAACTCCCCACGGTCCAACAAGCACCGTGTCGCCTCCAGAGGCGTCTCCGAGACGCTTCTGATGTATCCTGGATTGGATTTTCGCACGGTATATATCATGTTACTGTACTTTTTCATTCAAATCGACAGGGGGTGTGACGCGTGACCCATTTTACCTATTCGACATTTCGGCAGCCGCCGAACTTTTGCGTGACACCCTGAAAATTTCGGCATTTGAACCAAAATTTTTGCCTTTTTTTGCCCCCTTTTTTTTTTTTTAGGCATTTTGGGGCCTGTGTGACCACTTGGAGGTTCGACAGAGGCCCGAGTGACGCGTGACCTCGACCAAATTTCGTGATCGACAGGGGGGTGCGTGATGCGTGACTACCGATTTGAAGGAAAAAGTACAGTACTGACATACTTCTATAAAGTTTCGGTCTTGCCGGGTTTGTTTGGGTCTTCTCTTGGGATCTACGTAGTAGACTCGCGACCAGTCTGTTCCCACGCACCGATCACGAGACAGGAAGATCGGTGCTGCGGGAACGACTGGAACAACCGGTTCCTGATTTGGCTGATGGCGCCAAATTTTCAGCCCTTCCCCCCTCCTCTAGTATCTTTAGAACGCCGCCTCGGAAGACTCGAGTTGTACAGAGGAAGTTGGTTCATTTTCAATTTGGATCCAAATGAATCCAACTTGATTTTGGGTGAAATGAAAAAGAAGTTGGTCTTATTCACCTTAGGGTTCAAAACTATTCATCTTTCTCTATGGCACTTTTGACACTTTTTTCAAAGGTCCGGAAGGTCGAAAGTTCCAAGTCCCAAAACCATATTTTGGTGCATCTGCCAAAATCGCAGCCGATCATCCCAGCCGCTTCGCCAACCGTGATAAGCGCAGCCACGTGCTTGGCGAACGCGGTTGGTCACGAGCCTAACTACGTAGTGACGTGGCACTAGGCCATTCACATACTTCTCCTCGGTCTTTGGGGCCTGATAATCTTCCATATCGTTCGCCGTTTCTCAAAAATGTCTCGTTCGCCCACAATAAACATTCACGGTGTGTGTTATTACATCAGATACAGTCAAACACTCATCCGATGCGCATATGGTCGATTTTTGTTAGGAGGCTCAGGAGGCTCCGGCGGGAATGGCGGGGCAACGGGTGGCTCGGGGGGCACCGGCAACGGACCTTGGGTGCAGATCTACAACACATCCATTCATTCTCACAGACGGTAAAATGTTCTACGTCCACCGACATGAAACTCATACATTCCAGATCTGAGGTTCATGATGATCGCCGGGGTTCGTCTGAAGTCTCAATACTTCATTAGGCTAACTGGGTTTGACAGAGGAATTGGAAATGCTGAAGACACTCGATCCATTGGACATGGATGCTAGCTTGCGCACAAGCTGCTTACCGGGACGCGCCGCCAAACATTGGAAGATATCACTGAATGGGCCACAAACAATATCCCATCTCATGGGAACATCCTCTGGTTATCAGGTGTTGCAGGGTCCGGCAAAAGCACGATAGCAACAACAGTCTCCGAATCCGTTCGACGACTGGATCGCCTTGGAGCTTTTCTGTTCTTTGACAGAAATAACCAAGCACTGAGCAGCCCCGGTGCTGTCATCCGCACAATCGCATATTGGCTGGGACGTTTTAATCGGCTTATTGGGGGAGCCATCTCAGCAGTGATTCGCTGTGACCCGAACGTCGTGAACGCCGTCATCCACACCCAATTCGAACTATTGTTGCTGGAGCCACTTCGATCTATCGAGAATCCATTCAAGGTCCAATCCTTGTTGTTCTGGACGCTCTCGATGAGTGTGGGGACCCGGCTTCGCGGTCTGCCCTGCTCTCAGTGCTGTCAACCGGATTCCCGAAACTACCCCATCTCTTTCGTTTCCCTCATCACCAGTCGGGGCGGAGATGGACATTACCAATCAGTTTCAACCTCATTTTATGAGGAAGCAATTGGAAGTTTCAGCGGCCGCGGATGATGTTCGGCTGTTCATTCGCCACGAAATGGACATCATTCGGGTGCAGGAGGGTTTGGATCCGTCGTGGCCTGGGGAACCAAAAATACAAAGTTTGGTTGATCTCTCCGGGGGTCTCTTCATCTGGGCCTCGACGGCGGCTAGATTCATCGCCGAGTATGATGCAGATGCACAGCTCAAAATTCTCCTCACTCAGAATTCCACAGACAAGTTCAACCTAGATCGCCTGTATGCTGTAGCCCTCCGGAGCTCTGGACCCTGGCATACCAACAAACGATTTGCGTGGGATGCCCGTGCTGTTTTGGCATGCATTGTCCTCGGCAGAGTGCCCATGACCGATGCAACCATGGATGTACTTCTAGATCGGCGTACTGCCAAAGTTCTGGAGCGTCTGCGTTGCGTCGTGCAGTGGAATCCCGGTACAGAGGCTCGAACACTCCACGCTTCTTTCGCCGATTATCTCACGGATGCCGATCGCTCAGGCAAGGAACCTTGGGCAATCGACGCTCAATTTCAACATCGTTCTTTGGCCCTTGGATGTCTCCGAATACTTGAAGGGCAGCTCCGATTCAACATCTGCGGCCTCGAGGATTCACATCTCCTGAATGACGAGATACCTGACATTTCTGACCGAGTGACCAACAAAATCGTGCCTCCGCTGGCCTATGCGAGTCGATTCTGGGCAAATCACTTGCAGAATACCGGATCTGACGATCAGATCTGTGCCAAATTGTGGACGTTTATGGAGACGGGTTTTCTCTATTGGCTGGAGGTTCTTAGTTTGCTCAAGCAAGTCAGTATCGGGAGCCGAGTTTTGGAACTTGCGCGGGAATATGCACAGGTGAGCGAGCGGCCATCATGATTATTAGTAAAATTTGATCGCTTCTTTGTAGCCAAGGGACCAGGACCTGGCACTAAATCTGTACGATGCGCAAAGATTCCTGAATGGGTTTGCACCCGTGGTTGCTCAAAGTGTCCCCCACATCTACATCTCTGCTCTACCTCTTGCGCCACTGCAAGCAAAAGTCCGAGAGACTTTTGCCTCAAAGTTCCCTAGAACTTTACGTTATACCGGACCTTTGGATGCAAACTGGCTAAGTTTACAAAAAGTGATTGGTGGGCACACGGATTCCGTTTGGTCGGTCGCCTTCTCCCCTGATGGGAGGCGGATCGCATCCGGTTCGAGCGACAGCACCGTGCGCATCTGGGACTCGGAAACCGGCGCCGCGCTCGGGCAGCCATTGACGGGGCACACGGATTGGGTTTGGTCGGTCGCCTTCTCCCTGATGGGAAGCGGATCACATCCGGTACGCGCGACAACACCGTGGCGCATCTGGGACTCGGAAACCGGCGCCGCGCTCGGGCAGCCATTGACGGGGCACACGGGTTCCGTTCCGTCGGTCGCCTTCTCCCCTGATGGGAAGCGGATCGCAGCCGGTTCGGACGACAGGACCATGCGCATCTGGGGCTCGGGCAGCCATTGACGGGGCACACGGGTTCCGTTTGGTCGTTGCCTTCTCCCCTGGGAACGTCACGTTCGTCACAATCCTCGAGGCTGGGTCTGTTTTCCATTTTCTACCTCTTCACGATTCGTTCATTCACACATTTCAGGCATATGGTCCCATTCGATCAACCCGAGGCGGCATTGGTAATTATTGATATTCTTCTTTGTTAACTGAGATACTGATGCTCTGATTCAGGACATGTTCAGCAGATGGATCTCCAACACCCCTCTATCGCTCCAGTAGACTTTTGAGATTGTATACCGTTTTCTATAATAAAGGAACTTGTATTGTATTCATTGACATTCACGATACTGTACAATTTCGTTCAAATCGACAAGGGGTGTGACGCGTGACCCATTTTACCTATTCAACATTTCGGCAGCTGCCGATTTTTTGCGTGACACCTCGAAAATTTCGGCATTTGAACCGGAAATTTTGCCTTTTTTGCCTTTTTTTTTTTTTTTTTTAGGCAATTTGGGGCCTGTGTGACCGCTTGGAGGTTCGACAGAGGCCCGAGTGATGCGTGACATCGACCAAAGTTCGTGATCGACAGGGGGGTGTGTGACGCGTGACTGCCGATTTGAACGAAATTGTACAGTATTGTAGAAGATCGTAAGGAGCTTCATCTGCAATAGTCCGATGTAATAGGCTGAAGAATGCCAGGAAGGAACAAGCAATCACATAAATTCCGGCTGAATCAACGTACCATTGTAATACTGTCCCTTGCAGAATGCATGCACAACCACAAATTAGCGTGTTCAACTTCCGAGGAAGGTCCACAGCCAATCAACAATCAAGTCAGCGTGTTCGACCTCCGGAGAAGGACCACAGCTGACAAAGAGGGTTTTTGCGACTGAAATAAAAATAACTTGATGGAAGAGGCGACAAGCACACTCACTTGCACTGCGCTTGCGCCTTCATGGCCCCCCTGCATACACCCAAGGCTGGTGCGCACGCGATCTTTCGTTTGCGACAGAACAAGCACGCAGGCAGCTTCTTGTCACGCGGTTTCATTGTCGCTGAGGTACTGGGGACTGGAGAGCTCGTGGACGAACCAGGCAGGGTGATGTTTGGATTGGTGTCTTCCGAGGAAAGTCGGGGAGGAGATCCGTAACTCAAGACGGACAAGACGGACGAGTATGAACCGATGCCGCATTCGAAAGACTGGGGGGATGCGCCGACCGAAGTGGTATTGGAGATAGGCATTTCAAGCGGGGCCGCGTGACCAGCGATATTCATGGGTTCGAAACGCTGCTGCTCCAAGTACGCGCTCGCGAAGACAGGGTTTTGGTACGACTCACTGCCGTACTCAAATGCGGGGCGCCTGTAGGTGTCCGCCACGGATATCTCCATTTCCGCCCCAAAGAAGCGTTCTCGGAGTTCTGGTGGCATGAAAATCCGCCTAGGAAGAACCGAGGTAGCGCAGGGGAATCAAGCTCTCAAGGGACTGGGAGGAAGTTAGGCAAGGGTGTTGCGTATATGTATGGCTACATACCTGGAGCGGAGTTAGGCAAGGGTGAAGATCCCTTTGGGTCCGTTGCAGATGGGTAGAATGGCTGGGTGAGGCACTGGATGCCCGGGATCCTGCGGTATCGCGGCGCAAAGGATCGGATAGTGGTGGTGACGAACAAGCTGGTGACGTGTCTGCCTACAGCCTCGGGCCCAAGCAAGTATCTACACTACAGGACCGCCACAGACCCGGATGCACTAGTGCACCGTCCCTTCCTAGACTCGCAGGCCAGTCGACGTCCACTCAGTTACAGACACGGCGGGCTGGACGGATTTGGATAAAGAGCAAATAGATACAATATCAGAACAAATAGTGATGGAAACGACAACAAAAGGGTAACCTCGTGGACGGACTGGGCCGGCACGTCGCATGTTTCAGTGATGAGTGTTTCCCCCGCCATTTGAGCGGTCGGGACTTAGAAAAAAAAAGCATCGAAAAGCTTCAGAAAAAGTGCTCAAAGTGTACTAATCAAAGTTGGGTTATTTTCGATTCTCTATCGATTGAGCCTAAGTTGTGTTTTGACCGAAAAATCATATATTTTGTGGTATTGAGCCCAGCGGGGGGATGAACTATCGGAATGCTCATGTGAGTCACAATAAGTTTTGACGACTTCAACTCAAACAAGTTGCAAATGATCAGACTACTTGCGAAGTCAATTGCGCAGAGCCCTATACGACCTCCAGCCTTCTTACTAGACCGGATGACATGTCGGTGATGTCCGGCCTAGTTGGACGCGAAGTATTGGATTATTAGGACCAAGCAATTGCCCGCACTATCATTACGAAGAACAAGCACCGCCAGAAATTCATCCTCCAGAAAAAGGGTTCACGTGTATGTAATCACTAAGCGACGCCGTGGGTTGTGCCTTTCTGCTCCGGATCCCCCTATATCATTACTGAAACATAACAAGGATGGAGTACATATGGTGGCATATCGGCTATCCCACCGACTGGGGAAACCCGGACGATCGAGGAACACTGAGGGTCGAGGATGTGATCGGTCCCAAGGATGTAATCGGTCTCGGCAATGCACTGGAAGTTCCAGCCCCTGCGCATCCGGTGGGGACAGATGATGCTTGGATTCCCTGCATTGCTTGAGCAACATTTTTGACGGAGACTTTAATGTCAATCGCAGCGCTGGAATTCCCAGTTGCATTGAAATTCATGCTCGAATCCACTAAATACAATTGAGCGCCTGGGAACTGTACATGCGTATTTGGGACTCACGATCCAACGAAATATCTGGAGTGGGCAGCGATTGCACAGAAAGTATGAGCAAAAAGACGAAATAAAGTATACTGACCATTCTGAGACACTGTGATAGGCGCAGCCAATGAACTAAGTATCGGAATATCGATGGCCATTTATACATGATCGGGGACCGTTGTTTACCATTCGGTCAGTGGTATCAGTTCAAGGATATTTTCGACTCTTGATTGCAACCGGTCATCCTAGAGTCCCCATAGCCTGGCATTCCAGCACACAGGTCGCGCACACGCCAAGGATCGGGCCGAATACGCCAAACCAACTTCTTCCCACACCATTCGTATATGGTTTGGACCTCCGACATGTATCAGGAACTTTAATAGCCTTTATTCCAAGGAATAGAGACACAAATTCGGGGCGGAACCACCGAAATTTCACATCAACTTCTGGTAAGCGGCCAATTTCTAGGTATAACATTCCTATACTATGTTAATGATACTGTCACCATCGGTGTAGGATTATCACTAATACTTGAAGCGCTGTTACTCAACATCTCCACCGGGATGTCGTCATTCTCCGAGAGGGGTCACAGCTGGCAACAGTCCATTATCGAGAACGGGTGGGCAGAAGGTTGGGGGCGATAGCCGGAGTGAAGGCCGGAACGGAAACCGGAGCAGAGGCCGGAGCGGAAGCCGGAGGAATAGCCAGAAAGGCCGGAAAGGCGCGCGGAGCGGGGGTTTCCCCTGACATGGTGGGGGAATCAGTTGACGAGCGGGCAAAGAAGAAGAAGCAAGATGAGAAAGCAGCAAAGGAAGCCCAGAAGCAACAGACTGCGGCGGCAAAAAAAGCGACCGAACAGGGGGCGGTATGTGGTTCAATCCATGTCTCCTGACGCCGAAGCTGGATGCCTTAATATCAGATGAATTGGCCATTCGATGACCTTAAGGATGACCCTCCCCCACCCGCCCCCAACCGGGAAGCAAACGACACGCGGCGCCCCAAAGATCACCCTCCTCGATGAGTTCGTCATCTCCAATGGAATCACTGATGGCCTTCAGGTACTCCAGGTTCCATAATTTCAATAATAAAATTCCCATGATTATACCCAGTAATCATGATTGTGAGGTTGGTATTGCTAGTGCGAGGATTGTGCCCCTTGAGAAGTGCACTGAGGCCACAAAAAAGTGCTTGAAACTCGTAACCATTCCATTTAAACTCTCAAGGATGAACAAATTGTGATTGGATGCACAGGCTGTTGTTTTATGCAATGGTTGACTTACAGTAATCTTGACTGGATTCAGTTTCAGAGATTCAATTTCGAGTTTCAACCACTTCCAACATTGTTTTGAAGCCTATTGCGACAGCATTCCTAGCAGAAAACTGGGAATTTTTGGTGAAAAATTCCATTACATAAGAATATTGAAATATTGCTCCACCACCATTTGAATACAGCTCTGTTGTGTCAGGTCATGCTTTTCAAAATGCCTGCCATTTGAATGCACCTCTATTGCATCTGGTCATGCTTTTCAAAATGCCAGCCCTTTGAATGCACCTCTATTCTGCCAGGTCACGCTTTTCAAAATGCCAGCCATTTGAATGCACCTCTATTGTGCCAGGTCACGCTTTTCAAATGCCAGCCCTTTGAATGCAGCTCTATTGCAGCAGGTCATGCTTTTCAAAATGCCGGCCATTTGAATGCAGCTCTATTCTGCCAGGTCATGCTTTTCAAAATGGCAGCCATTTGAACACACCTCTATTGCATCACCTCTCTTTTCATTTTTTTTGCTCAAATACTGCTCAAAATAGCTACCAGACCATTATGAACTTTCTCTGGATGTGAAAATTCTGCCCACAGACAACGTCGACGTTGTCGAGGCCGACCCTTCCAGATAGGGTCACAAATCCGGGCAGAGTGCTTAATACACGGTATAGGGTGGACTCCGGAGGTCAACTTTTTTTCCCCAGTCGTCTAATCAGGGTTCATTTGGCTGCCTCGATCCGGATTCAAGAGGTATTTTTTTGTCCCTGGAAAAGCCGCCGTTCAACACCAGCAAAATGGAAGCGTCCATGTTCAATACAAGTCTTTTTTCAGAGGACGCAGCAGATATGACCCGCTCGTTATTCGGACCATGCCGTGTAATCGTACCTACCTACCTACCTCCCCCTATGCCGTATACAAAGACGCTTGAATCACTGGAATTGATGCGAAAGCTAAATCCACCATTTTAAGTTGGTTTGCCGAACTCCCGCCGAACTCTGCGAAGACCATTTGCGAAAATAGACTATAATTCTGATGGAAGGCGACGCCACATGACATACCGCAATCTGCTTTTCTCTCTCTCTCAGGGGCGGACAATGTCTCTTCTCGCTTCCACATGTACTCCATAAAAAGGATCGACGGAGGCCGTGGGTCGGCGTTGTTCAGCTTTTCAACATCTTGGATCGCATCTATCTATACTACTGCCGGTCGCACCATACCATACTTTCAACCACGCGTCGTGTTCCCATCTCACAGTCACACCGCACCCCAAATCCGAGGCGCAAGCCGGGGAGTCTCGGCAAAACAACAAAGATGCAGACGGGGGGAGGGAAGATGTGAAGCTTGGGGCAATTAGCTTCTTCGAGGAGCAAGAAACTGGGCACGCTGGGACCCCGTTCCAAATGTAAATCATGTTCCCCCCGAATTTTATTCACAGGTTGTGAGTCCGACGAGCACCATACCTGCAACAACCATATTAATGCTCTGCTAAATTTTGATTTTGAATGGCAAATCCTAAGATAGGCTAAACTAGTTAGAGCCTCAGGGCTCCATCTAGCATCCTCCTAGCCCTCCAAGCTAGTCAGATTATCAATGCCACAAGAGATTTCTCATTTGGCTGACTTCCCCGCGAAAGCAAAGTGTTGTCTGAGAGGATTACGCGACAGAAAGGGAAGAATTTCACCACGTGCGAGCGTGAAATTCACTTTCTGACAGTGAAATTCGCCTTATTCGGCCGTGAACTTCGCTTGATAAATTCGTGAAAATGGTCGTGAAATTTACGATTTCTGTACACCACAGTGGCACTGCAAAGCAGAAAATAGCAGAAAATACACCCGTCCTTGCAGCCACAATCCCTGCCTTTGAGCTCTTTACATCCTCCTGAGAGTCCATGCTGACTGATTGCGACTTGGAGGAGGAGAATGTTGCACAAATAATCTCACCTGGCCTGGATGGTGCAAGGAAATAGTTTGGAGACACAAATGCATATGTGTGCGTCCGCCCAGTTGAATCCTTGTCGGCACATGCTAATGTCTTGCAAAAGTCATCAACCACTGTATGTGGTTCTCCCGAGGACGGCATTGGACTTGCATAACAGATCTGTGGGTGGATATCCCTCTGTCCGCTGGCCCAGTCAGTGTGTATGAGGCCTGGAAAAATGGCAGCCGCGAAATGCTTACGGAACTTCTAGGCTTTGGTGATCCCCCTCCCCCGCCCCCCCTCCTGATTTCGCTGATTTCGCTACAGACTTATTCGTCGACGCCAACTCGCTCTTCCCGGTTTACTTCTGGCACTCGTTCAAGAATATATGGATTGTTCGCAAGGTGAGTTCCTTCCCTCAAGCCGTATATAGGTGCTATGCGATCAGGCCTGGGATCATTGTAGATACCTCCGGACACGTGCTACTGGGTAGTTACTAATTAGTGTATAAGGTTTCACCTAGCGTGGGAATCCTCATCCTTTCTTCTCTTCGGATTCCCCCACTAGGTGCGTAGTATTCCCGCTCCTGTATTATAGTACCCATATTTATTCTTCGGATTCCCCTGCTAGTTTCCGTGCCCTGCGCCGAGCTTAAGGTTGCCCTTACAGCAGAAGAAAGGATCCAAGGGATCAACCGGTCAAGATTGGGAAGTTTGGTGCAGGCACGGATTCGGACCACTACTCCAGTGCTCCATCCTCCCCCACTTCAAATCTCGACCCCTCCTCCGTTCCGATGGACCAGTCGCCCGCCCGGCACCGGAGCCGGAGCGGCAGGGGCGGGGGCAGGCGGCGGATTTTGGGTGCTCAGCAATAGCTGGCGGAGCGTGTTCTGGATGCTCTCGAGGGAGCCTTCGACAGCAGCAAGCCGGTCCATGGTTCCGGAAGCCGGACACCCCCAACGCCGATTGCGGTGGCGGCGACAGCGCTGACGGCCGAGGACGTGTCGATTCACATGGCCTACGTCGAGCAGCAACGCCTCGACGGTTATGCTAACCGCGTCGCGTACGCAGTGGGGCGGAAGGCGGCCTTCGACCGCAAAGTGCTGGCTTCGCGTGCCGGGGTCGTCACCTTCGAGCGTGGCCAGCTCGTACAGGTCTCCGAACCAAGCAGGCGGCATCACCGGTGTAGTCGATATGGTGGTCGACTACAAAGGGCACACCGATAACGTCTGGCGGTCGGACTTGGAAAATATCAGCAAATGTGAATGAATGAATGAAAAAGTACGCACAGTATGAGCAGCCCGCGAGGTTGAAGGCACAGTGGCTGCGGCAAGTGTTGGAGCGACTGGCATGTCATCGTCCTCGGTATCCGTCGGAACTCCACCCGAAGTATCAGATGCATTGTCATCGCTGTTGCTGTCATGAAAATTCATTTCAATGGCCTCTGTGAACTGGCGGTTCTGGCAGGCTGTGAGACAGTGATGCCTCAACGACAAAGAACGGTTGGGTGACTCCTCGAGGAAGGAGGCACCGTTATAGCGAATGACTGGATGTCCAGATTGTGAGTGTGTCGAAAATATAATGAATGAACCACATACTACAATTCAAAATAAAACGGCCATTCTGGATGCAAAGTGTTGGAACAGCAAAAAGGTTTTTCCACGGTGGATAGAACAGTTCTTGCACAGTGACTGTGGCATTGACCTCGGGAGCGCGCCGCAGATTGGCATAACCAGCCCCACGAAGCTTACCACAGTTGACGAAGGCAAGGGCTTGGAGGTGGAGCTGTTCATGCTGCAGACGCATACTGGGACCAGCAGGAAGGGAGCCAAACATCTAACGCCGTGGACCAGTTCGCATCGAAGCTATAGACATCTCAAGAAGCGTGGTGACCTTTGTAGTTTCGGCGACGGTGTATTCTAACAAGAGATGGGAGTCCCTGGCGAATTGGCCAAACACAGATGCGTAATTCTTGTAAGAGGTGACCTCCTGGCCCGGCTAACGATGGGTGAGTGAACGGAAAGCGTACAACCAGTAGCAATAACAGACACACCTGGAACGCCTGCACCACAGCGGTCATCTTGACCTGTCGCACCCCGGCCGCATCCACTGAAGACACCTGTTCCAAGGTAGTTCCCGGGGCTTCGTTGAGAACGGCGCCACGGACAGCGGGGGCCACGAACACGACGGCTGCGAAGTTGAAGGGCAGCACTAGTGGGACCTAGGTGCTCCCTTGCTGCAGCACGGCGGATAGGATTTGTCTGGGAGATCTGCGTTGGGCTGAGGTCTTCAACACGGCGGCGACGGCGGCGGGGATTGTTGGAGTGGCCAGAAACTGGAATACCGAGACCACCCATGCCCAGCATTGGCTGTATAGTGTTATAGCTTGATAGATTATTTGAAAGAAGAGGATGTCCGGTGGGCGCCGCCGGAAGGGAGATAGGTTGTAAACGAGCACTGGTATACGGGAGGGCATGTGGAACGGGAAGAGTGGGAAGGCGAGCTGCTGGAGAGCTAGCGGCAGGCGGAGTATTTTCTGCCAAGGAAGCCGGAAAGCTCCCATTCGCCATTGAATCGCGCATAAACTGGTTCATCATGCCCGTAAAGAAGCCAAGGAATGGGTTGTTGTCTTCAGCGATGCACTGAGGTGTTGATTCACTACATTCAGACCCCTCCGCGGCCCAAGGTGCGAGTAATATGCCCGGAGGTAAGAAGTTCGCTGGCGGCCGCCGCTGGCCACCGGTGGCTACTGGCGGACACTGCCGTACATTGTTTGTCGCTGTAGCACACTGGGTTGGCCGGTAATCATCAATCATCGCTGGAACCCACCGGACCGACTTCGCCTCCATCTATCACTGGTTTCCGGTGGACCTCACCGTAGACTGCTGGAGGACGGTGAATGCGTGTTTCATCTCCATGTGCAGCAGTCTTGACATTATCCGCCAATCACCAGCGGAATACACCGGACCGTGGTATCTGTTCCAGCCCCTGAGCTCCAGTGGTTTTCGCCAGAACTGAGTGTAGACTACTGGAAATTGCTGGATGCTGTGCAGCTTGTGTTTCAGGTACCGCATGGAATTCAGTCATTGGCTCGATAACAACCACGCTTTTATACCGAGTCTTATCGCCACTGGTGTTTCTATGTAGTGAAGGACGTGTCAAGACGCGTCAAGATGCGGCATTGGGATATGGGGATATATGGGAGGGGGGTAGTTTGGTGTACAGGCTGTAGTCCAGCTGTAGTGGCCCGGAATGCCACCCAAACATGTCGTATCAGAATGACCGAGGTGCGCATCATAACAGGACCCGATGGTAGGTGACAGGAGGGAGATGAAGCGGCATGTTAGGAAGGTTGCACGTTACAGCACATACATGAGAAGGGGTCGGGCGGGTGGCGGGGGTGGTGGTACAGAAGAAAGAATGCAAACGTAACAGCCAAACAGCTTGCCACAACTTTCGGAGCCCGGAGGTCACATTTTGATGTTGCCATATTGGGTTTGATGTGTGGGGACCAATCTCAAAAGTTATTGAGTTTCTGGTCAGGATGATTAGATCAAAAGTCCTAGGACTCATATTCTAGAAACACAAGTGAGAGCCGCATTCAGCGTTATTAAATTTGTTTGTTTGTCCGAAGCTGTACACAAACAGCGGCACACAGGGACCCACGCACACCTCTCTCTCCCCCCTCACACACCGGCAAGGTAGAAGATCATGCAGCAGGAGACCATTCTGTGTCGCTGTTCTCCTGCCCTCGGATATAACGAATCTCAATGTGTTTTAATCGAAAGCAATGCCAATCACAAAAAATATAATCGCTCACCATTTCAACGTCAACGAAAGATGGTCAGGGCGCGGCGAAATCTGACACGGTCCGACGGAGATTGCTGGAAACCACTATCTCATCTTGCTGAGCACTCATCACCCAACAGTATCCACCAACGGCCGCCACGGGACAACGGTGTCCACTGGTGGCTACCAACGAACTTTCCCCACTCTCGCCATCGGCTGATTGTTCGCCCCTTTTTTTTTCCATCTTCCTCCTCCAGTCCGATGGGATCCCCGGCCGAAAGTCATACCTGTGTACTGAGTTCAGTATTGTCGTTGACGGGACTGCGTGTATTTTATCGAAACTCCAGCGACTGTAACTCCTTGAATAGACGTGCTTTAGACGGATGAAGTTCCTACAAGTTGAAATGAGTCAGAACGGAAAATGACACAGATCTCAGAGCGAACAAAGCAAACTTCTGACGTTGTTATGTATTTCCTGCTGCCTCATAAATCAAGAAGAGCACGGACTTCGCACACCTCGGGACTGCGGTTAAGAATGTCGAACATGCAGCTTAGTTGGAGAATCTATTCTCAGTGTCGTCCCAGATTGTTATTCCCAGCCCAGTTCTCATCTAACAGTGGATGGCGGGGCGTGAACACATAATAAAGCAAAGTTCAGTGTTTGAAGGCTTCAGACAGCCTACAGAGAGAGATTTCATTTCTTAACCCAACCAAACCCAATCGCCAATCGCGTTCTCTGCCTGTGCGGCTCAAAAGACGACCAAAATCACAGCCAAATACTGCAGCTGGTGGTGAAATGAAGGGAAATGAAGTGTTGGCGCCATCTGTGCTGGGCTCAGATAATTTATTTCGTTCTTTGACTCTCAGCACCGAGTCTTCGAATGCTTCTTGATGCACATGCATCGACCTTCCGCAGGGCCAATTCAATGCAGCTCAAGTGCACCATGGATTTGACTATTGTGTTGCTTATTGCAAACACATAAATGAGGCCGCGAAGCGGCCGACCAGTCCCTTGTTGTCTTTTAGTATTACTACTGACCATTATAAGGGCAAAATAAGGGTTATTTTCCATGAAAAAATCACAAATGTTACACGGCGCTGAACTTGGGGACAGCAGGTCTGATATTGATGGGACGGCGCATAGTTCTTATGAGGAGTGCGACACGCGTACGCAGTAGTGTAGATGCCATGCACAGCGCAGATTCTTATACAAAATACTTCGGGTGGGTCAATACAAAACAGGATATCTTGTTCCAGGAGGCAATCATAGGCCGGGTGATATTTCCCGGGTTTGCTTTCGACAAAATGGTCAATCTAATACTACCGCTCAGGGTTGACCTGACGGATAACACAGAAAGCCGCACCTTGCGCCGCAGTTTATATTTTCAAGTGTCTTCCACATAGTCGCAGCCAAAGTCTCCCCCGAATGATCACCGACCAATTCCGCGAAGTCAATGAGACATTCCTCTGGTTCGATATTTTAGCACTCAGCACAAAACAATAGAATGGCTGACGAACGAAGTTTTCCATCGTTATCTATCCAATGTGCGACAATCACAATGAACGCATAGCCATTGCTCGATGTCCAGGCATCCAGGGAAAGGGCGAACTTGGACTCGTTGTCCTTTGATTTGATATTAGCCGATGCAGGAACCGAGAAAAAATCAGTGTCAACTTGCCGCAAAGAGGACGGAGAGTTTCTCCTCGATATCTTTACCCATCTCCATGATCTTTCGCTGAATCTTTTCCGCATTCGGAATCTGCAAAACGGAATTAATACACTTAGAAAAGATCCTTTCTGCTACTCTGATGATAACACACTGCAGTGCCCTGTTGTTCTTCACTGCTTCGTGCTAATTGGGCTCTTCTCGTATGTCACTTTTCATTTATCTTTTACGTATCCCCCGTGCTCATTTTCCCCGACTTCCGCAGGTTTGACATTTTGTCTCGACATCAATGTGGAGGATTTCTCGCCCAAACGGTATGGCTATCCATCACTTTCGACAATCAAACGAGATCTGACGCCCAACAGAGCTCTCATACAAAGTCTCCCCGTCATTCTCTTGACCGCTGTTTCCCAACCCGCTGAAACACCGAAAGTGCGTAATGTCTAAGTACTTCGTGATTGTATAGTACCGGCAAATCTATCTCCATCCATGGACATCGAATACCGATGGATTATGAATGTATAGCGCAGGATGGCAGGAGCGAGGCGGGTCGTACTCTGAGCGGGGTCGTAGCTGTTCCTTTACCCTGAAATATTTTGAATATATATATATATCTTATTGGGTTTATATCTGGTGTTTGGAAGCCAGGCCAGAGACTTGGTGCCCGCTCGCTGATGCTTAGCGTGCTGCTTTATGCTTGCCAAGACAAGAAAATGCGAAATTTTACCTGTGACATCCCAGCTATTGCTGCGGACGACTGTCCTTTATTTTGGCGACTCCCAGATGTCTCTGACGTATCCTCCGGTGGTTGTACGCGTGCGAAAGCCCAAGGAAGGCCGTAGATGTGAAGAAGACGCGTCCCCGCCGCCTGTGACAAGATGTGACCGGACGTGAAAACTCCGATGATTTGTAATAAGAGTGGCGAGCGATCACTGGATCACGGTAATCAACAGACTACAAACAAGCGAAGTATGAGCTAAATATTGTTTGTAGTGTCAGTCTACGAGAGACTACATTTCTCTCCCGGTTCACCTCGTCTGGTGGCTGTGATTCTTCAGTTCCGCTGATACTCGGTTAATCCGGGGGATGTTTAATACCCGAGAATTCGGAAAGGAACCTACTTCACCATATCCAATCAAAAAACAGCATCTATTGCACTTTCTTTCTGTGAAAATCAGGATCTATGTAAATCATTTTATGATCAAGGCAGTCGTGATGAAATACTAAATCAACCATCTTACAGTAAATTCCCGTTAGGCCATGTATCACAGGCAGATTTGATGGGATCAGAAACCCCTGGACCCGTGATCAGGGTGCCTAAATAACGTCAAGCAAAGCCTGTCACTCCCCTTCACGCTGTCACAGTCAGGTGTTGGTCCTAAGGGCTAAGGGCTAATGGCTCTAAGGCTTAGAGATGCCTTAGAGTAAGCCTTAGAAGTTTTGGGGGATTTGGGGGTAGTACCCTTAGAGGCTTTAGGGCAGTACGCGGGCCGAAAATCCGTGCGCTAACGACAGCTTGAAACTACCGATCATCGATCAATCACAAATTGAAAATTCTGACATTTTGTCGCATCTCCACTCACGTGAATGTGGCCAGCGACGGCGCACGGACTTTTGTTAGAATTCGGGTTCCGGTTGAGTCGCGGTACGGTCAGACGGAGAGTAGAAAATATCGTGTTTGTTATGGTACCGTTACAAACGCGTAAGGGACATGTACAGTACGTGCATGATTTTATACTGACTGTCTTACCCAATATGGAAGTCCTCCGGCAGCTCGCAAGCTCACCCGTCAGAATACTTCTACTTAACAACTTCTAATCTGCTAGGCCAGAACTACTTTCACAAAAGCTCGGTCGAGGCATCCATAACACCTCCTATCGCTATTTTCAACGTGCCCTCCTCACCTGGTGGTCGCAAGTGAGAGTACGAGCCCAACTTCTCTCTAGCTGTTCATCGCATGCAAGCGCACCTAAAGCTTGAAACATCGAAGCATATTTCAAAGCACTTTGTGGATCCTCATCACACTCGCACATCCAACTCTATCATCCGAAGACCAGGCTCTGAACTGGGTCCACCGAGATACATACCCGACTGAGGTGGAAGAAGGCCATTATTCTGATCAGTTTTGCCGCTTCCATCCACATTGACTTCGTCAGCTCTTTGGATATTAGACGGGTGCGCCGTTTCATCGGGGACTAATAAAATTTTGGCATAGAATGTGACATTTAAACCTGCAGTGCAGCAGCTCATACTGAGTGCAATATTAAATTTCGGAAATAATCCAGAATGGATGGTATTTCCTTTTTAACGATTGTCCCGATGGTATTTCTGGGTATCCGAGCATCTGATAATTAGCCTTACAAGAAGTAAGGCAATTTGTCCAAGATAAGGATCTGTATCAAATCACACAATTCGAAATGTGAATCTGCTCCATTTAGCAAGCCATTTCATGGTATATACTCAGTTTCTTCCCACGGTCCCTTTAAAAACACTTGGTTCCTGGTGGCGTTCAAACAAGCAATCATCGCATTTTCGATCCACAAAACTCCCAGCAAGTACGGTCCGTGGAGGCTGGGAAATCCCGCCTTTACTTCCCCTTCATATTAACGGAAACCACTGGATCGCATTTGTTATTGACTTCGTAGGGAGGCTCTTGTTGGAGTATTACGAAGCGACTCCGAGGCTGACTGATATGATCAGTCAGCTATAGAACTCGACGGACACTTATAGATAGTTATGGAACATTCTAGATACATTCTGTACAGTATATAAGGCCCGCAGTTGAGTGCCATAAAATAATTTACCATACTTTACTACCACTTGACATTAGTTCAATAGGTTATTGGCCTCCGCTATAACTTGTTGACTCTTCATCTTATCGCGCCCTCCCTGCTTACTCTCTCACGTCGGTCACCAGTCTTCGGTGACATCATCTCGATCGGACTTCCATTCGTGTGGGCGGTTGTCGTTTCCGCGCATTTTTAGGCACAGTACTCTTGTGTATACTCTTCAGTGGATTATACTTCGTTTCGCCAGACTATAGACGGTAGTCACTCCGTTGCATCTGGGATTGAGACAATATAGTGCCTGGAGGTAATTTTCACACAGTAAGATTGGAAAGATGGACAGTTCGTCCAGTAGCTTGTATAAAATTGAGGCATTGAAGGGGAAGGAGAATTATGGAGTGTGGAAGACCAAGATGATTGATATCTCGACATCCACGGACTTCATGGACCCTGCCGATGGCACGTCAAAGAAGCCGGGCGATGATGCCGCAGTGGAGCAGGCAGCATGGGTTCGGAAGGATTGGATGGCACTTTCAGCCATCAGATTGCGTGTTGCCGATCATGTTTTGGTCTATGTTAGCAGTGCGAAACTGCGGCAGAAGCCTGGCAAACATTGCGGGAGACACATATGAACCCAGTGGCGCAATTTGTGCGCAGGAAGTTTTTAGGTGCAGAATGTCCAGAAGGTGGAGATATTGAGGAACACATCAGATTGTTGCGGTCTTACCAAACCGAGTTAGCCACGCTGGGTCAGAAAATTGAGGAAGCCGATTTCTCAATGACTTTGCTTACATCAATGTGGCATGCTATAAATGTGGCAAGAAGGGTCATTTTAAGTCAGACTGCCCAGAGAAGGACACTGAATAGAAGGGGAGAGGAGGAAAAGGCAAGAAGGATGGAGAAAAGGCAAACATGGCCAAAAGTTCGGAGGATGAAGACTATGTCTTCGCATCAGATGATATTGCGTTGGACGCATCACATCAGATTTGGTTGGCAGATTCACGTGCTGCGTCTCATGTATGCCGGAATAGAGAATTCTCCGCATGCAGTGGGAGCATTACTGGGCTTGGCGGACAAAAGATACTTTCTCTATTCAAATACAGTGTGAAATTTAATGTCACTCAGTTTTCCGGGCTACACTGGATGTGTATCCTGGCGTAGAATCACTTGCTTAGGCTCTCATTCCCTCCGCAATACAAGTAAGCATAGCATATCCAAAATTTGGGTCAATCGGATCAGTATATCCAATACTACCGCTGTTCTACGTGGAAGCGTCGAAGTTTGCCGAAAAACGCAATTCTCACGCCCTCAAAATCTCTTGGGTTCGGTGGCCTCCGTAATCACAATTCCAATCGATTGGTACTACTTTCGAGCCGAACGGCAAAGAATTGAGCTTACAATCGCTGTTCTGGTGAAAACTTGCCAAAAAAAGAAAAGAAAAAAAAAAACGGCCCACGCCCTAAGTTGTGCAAAGAGCTGTAACGACACGATGGGCGGCCCTAAATACTGTATTGGTGGTTATCCAGGGCTCTGAGGCGGAGTTGCTGGGAGTATTTTTACTCCGTATAGGACAAGAAGACAGCGGACCGTATCGTGGTGCTGTCAATGGCAGCGCCAGCAGAGCCTATGGAGGACGATATGGTGCGTTGTAAATGCAAGTGTTCGACAGTTCGCTCACGATAAGTGCCCACAGGCGGAGATGGCGAAGCGAAGGAACCCAAATTCGACTATACAGAGCTCGAAGCAACAGGACCGAGCAATTATATTTATGAACAGTAGGTATGTGGCGCATATATTCGCCCAAAATCACTATTCATCAACTCTTCACCAAGAAAGCAACCAAAACGGAGCGAGTAACACTCGAAGAAGCCTACCCCATCGGCAATTACCCCGCTCTCGATCCAAACAAACGCATTTACCACGACACAAAGACGGGGTTTTATTTCAAGTTGAACAGCACAAGAATGGGAATATGGGCGAGTGCGATGGTACGTCACAATGTTTGGAAGCCCGAAGAAACATTGATACAAGTATGAATGTAGGCACAGAAGAACACCGACGAGAAGCAGCCACCATTCGATTCCCGCTTCTTCGATGCGGCCCAGCGCATGGAGAATGTATCTAATGTCCCCGCAAATGTAGCTGTCGCTCCTCCTGCTTTTCCTGCTGCCGTTGGCCCCGCGCTTCTGGCCGTTTCCCTCTCCGATGTCTTCATGGCTTCTATACTATCACAGTCCAACCACTGCGTTCAGGCCCCCCGTAGACACATCTCCGTCTACCTCCGTCTACCTCCGTCTACCCTCTGTCTACCTGGGTAGATGTACGTGTACCGCAACATGTAGACACATATTAGTCTACCTTCGTCTACCCCTGTCTACCTTTGGCTACCTAAGGTGGACAGCCTTCGGCTACCTTCGGCTACCTCCGTCTACCTCCGTCTCTCTTGGTAGACTCACCCTGTCTGAACTTACGCTGCTAATTTGGGCTCCGGGAGGTCCCAAAGTCCCTAGACAAGTCCGAGGAAAGTCAGAGAAGAATGAGCCAGCGACTCGGAGGAACACGCCAGCGGTTTCGGAATCACGGCATCGTCAAACATGTGTACATACCTTGACAGCGGTAGCCATCTGATCAAAGAATCTTCAACTCACTGTGGACTTCGCGTCGACCGTTCACCGGCAAAAGCCGATGCCGAGGTCAGCCTGACTATGTCTACATCAGTCTATCTCGGCCCGGGTCTGTCTACCCCCATCTACCGGGTAGACACACAGTAGACTCAGGTGAACAAGGTGTGTGTGCGCAACATATACTTAGGTAGCCAGACAGGTCCGTCTACCCTGTGTCTACCCGGGTAGACAGACCCTCTGTCTACGGGGGGTCTGAACGCAGTGAACGCAGGCCTTGCTGCCCTCTTCCCGCAATTGAATGGTGTTCCTGCCGCCGCGGCGCCTGCTCGTGGAGTCGGACACCCTCGCGCAGCCACTGTGTGCTATAGCCAAGAAAAAAGCTTATTACAACTGGGAGATGCAGGTCCTGCACCAGACACCTTGGCTATAATAGTACATGTTGGCTAGCAGATAGTGGAGCTACGAGATATATAATAAAGTCTCAGTTATTATTTTCCACTTACACGGAAACACCCGGCCACACCGTAACAGGCTTTGGACAGTCGCCCAGCCTCGGCATCGGAACTGCCCTCATCGCATCTCATGTAGGCAATAGTGCCTATTCGATCCCACCCAATAATTCGCCGAATGTCCCCGATGCCCCCCACAATCTCATATCCATTGGTTGCATGATCCGCGCCGGCTTCTCTGTTCAATTCAAAGGAGACGCAATGAAAGTCTTCTCACCTGATTCTTCTCCGCGTGGAATTATGTGCGGTGCACGCGTTGGCAACCTTTACAAGGTTGCAATCACTCACAGCACCACCCGCACCACTCCCCGGCAGTTCGCGTTCTTTTTGCCAGACCCCCTCCGGGACACTGGAGCGCACCTGGAGGAATTGCTGCACATCCTTGGAGTGATGGGTTGCCAGGTAAGGCCAACGAGTGGCACAGCCCGCCGCCCGAGATAGTAGGAAAATGTTTTAACAAACTGGCTTATACTAACGAAGGGAGCTAAAACAGCAGCCCTAAGACTAATTTTTACTTGGATTTCAGACTACATAGGCCGGCCGTGCAACAAAACTTAGATACTACAGATTGGCTCCATCGTGGAATTGTCGTCTGCGTTGAGAGCCTTTTTAATTTTGACGTGGTAGTGTTCATTTTCTTCACCAAGGTCAGGGCACTCGAAAAATGTCTGGAAAATATCTTACGATAGGCCTGCGACATATCCCAGAGCATAACCCCCGCAAAAGATGAGAATGTACGTTGTGCGTTTGATGCGATATCTCCTAGAATTGATGCACTGACGTAGCCGGAGCCCGCAGCAGATTCGGAGGCAGCTGCCCCAATGTATATTTTCACATTTGAATTCTGGCTCTGATTTTGTGCCCATGTATCCCTGCAGGATGGAGGTTGACGGCAAATAACCACTATCCGGCATACGGCACGTACCATGTATTGAAATTCCAGTTCTGAGGTGAGCAGCTAATCAATCATGTATTTATTTCTTCACTGAGAACGGCTTACCGATGTATCCAGACCACATTCTGGATTGTTGTAAAACTAAAATAACGTTGAGCCTCGCTCTTGACTCGAGTCTCGTCGCACCTACCTGGACTAAGGACCCTTGTTAACATATAATTTGCCCTACTCCGACCCTCCACGTACCATATATCATATCAAACGCCACAGTATTGAGAGCGTGCCCGAGATAGGCATCTGGAAATTGGCATTGAGGGGCGGCTGAGATGTAATACCTGAGTCCAGATTCGATTATCAGTTTCTGAACTGATGTGATCGCTCCCTCACCTTTTGGCGCTGTCTGCAGAAAGCGCTCGAATCCGGTCGACAAATGCAGCGTACCCAACCGGAGACCCCTGCTCAATGTCCAAGTCGACCCTGAGAGGATGAATCAGATGGTTTCGTCGCTGCCCCACGATACTACACACCCATCGAGGATAGCCGAGCCAAATGGTCTTGTATCTGACTCCCCCCCTAAGAAAACATCCCAGATGGTCTCTGCGAAAGTTTCCGCTTCAGAGTTCGAGGAGAACCCAATAGTAGAGTCTGCGCCCCCAAGACTAATGGTCACAAGAATTCCATTGTCTTGGCAACTTGAAATTGCGCCAGATAGTCCACTGCAGTCCAATAGATCTGTCCCCGGGAAAGTGGCATTTTGACACGACTACGGGTATCCTGTTAGCGCCCGGATTCTGAGAGCTGGGAAAAGGTTACATCGGCCAGGTTTATCACTGGGACCCCTCCACGACCGAAGAATTCATTGACGAATGCGATTGGGATAATGTTGACATTACTGTCCTAAGATGGTGTTGGAATACTATTATTTGAGCTGAGTTACCGATCGCACCTGGCAATATATCCCTAAGTCCTGTTGCGATCCTTTTGCATTTGGAAACGCAGCGCTGTAAGAGTTTTGTCCCCAATATCTGCTAATGGTTCAAAAGGAGGTCAAGGAGATAACGACGTGGATATTGACGCACATCGCCATCTAGGCAAACTGAAGTCAGTGGAAGCTCAGATTCAAGGTTACAAGGTCAGCGATTACGTTGTCAGAGCGATTTCCATCGAATGCCACCACACCAAATGCGAGGCAAGTTGATATCAGAATAATGAGAAGCATAAGGATATGTTTGGACCGGCCAAGTTAGCGTTCAAACCGATTGCCTTTCTGCATTATAAACGCCCATTCGGCAAAGGCCCCGCTGCTGGACTCCGAAAATGGAATTGGCCGTGCCCGAGCATCATAGATTCATGCGCAATTTCTTGACCAATCCTTTCCACAGCTATTTTCGTTGCAAATACTCATGTTACGCAAAATAATGTAAAGAGGACAAGGAAACGAGGAAGACGCGGGATGCATGATGAGGAAAACAAGGTGGTTAGGCGTGTTTGTAGTATTGCAGCTAATAGATATATCCAGGGTGCACAGGGCGCACAACATCAAGATAATATAACGCACGAGCAAGATCCTGGGCAGCGACTGGATTGGCCCGCATGTCAGAAAATCCCTGGGTGAGAACGGCCGTCGGAGGAATATCCCGGTCGAACTCGTCAAGAATGGCAGCGGCTCCAGACATGTGTCCAATCCTGGTGCATGCAGCATGCAGGCCGAGCAAGACTGAGCTGGGAGGGGGGATGGTCTTCCCATTGAGGATCCTTTCCGTAAAAGTTACGCGCTGCTGGATGTGGCCATTACGGCGTCGATACAGGCAGAGAATGTCATATGTGTTAGCGATGATCTGGTCCTGAGCACTCTAAGGCAGTCATATATCGGATGTGAGATGCAGTTTTAAAATGAGTGTACCCTCGCTGGAATTAAACAAAAGTCAAGGCGATCAAATAGCGCATGCGCCTCATTTGAGGCCATAAAGCCGTTAATCGCGCTATGAAGATCGGTCCCTCCAAGCCATTGCTTGATATCAATCCCGGAGAACCTATCAAGAATGGCAGAGACCAAGGACGCCCAGTCTAACTAGGGGATGGTCAGAGCATTATCACAACAGCAGGCTCAGACAACAGACCTTCGCCCTGGCTGCTTCCGAGAGACCACTGATGCCATCTGTGAGCGACTGACTGTTGATGTGCGCGACCTGGAGGTCATGTAAAAGTTCACCCGGCACCGCGGGCGCCTGCGGTGCAACGAGGAGCAAGATCGGGAAATTGTTCAGGTGATTCTTCCGCCTTGTCCAACGGGCCACGGTGTAGACAAGCTACACAGAAGTTTGAGACGAGGCACAAGACAAGAAATAAACTTGTAACCTTCTTCCTTAGCGAAGTCGGCTGCACTCCCGGTGTATTCAGAGAGTTTCTGTGGAGAGAGTCCGTGCCATCTTCGTCGTTTAGTTACTTCGCTTAGCGTGGCCGAAGTTCGTGAGTTTGATCGCATTCTGTGAAAGTTTGTGAGCTCAGCTGGATTTAGGTGAAAGCTCGTAACTTAGACCACAGTGACAATAACCACATGACCGCGTAGCTAACGTGAAATCAACGGCCAAGAGAGTCAGGCCAACGATTCTGTTCTCAACCATTTTGGAAGAACCTCGAGGGTTGGCTTGGACTGCTAATTACGCCGTCGAAGATAAACAAGATGGGTCCCGATAAAACATCGACGTGCAGTCGTCCATAGGTGCAGAAGGTCGAAAATACCAAGTCCAAAATCATGTTTCGCGGGATCAGCCAAAACTGTAACCAATGATCCCAGCCGCTTCGCCCATCGTGATAAGCGCAGCCACGTGAGGCGAACACGGTTGGTCACGAGCCTAGCGGAGCATGTGAATCAAAATGCCATTCTGGGGCATGTGATTCAAATTGCGAATTAAATCATTCAACAGTGTTTGAAATGGCATTACGGAGCATGTGATTCAAAATGCCATTCTGGGGCATGTGGTTCAAAATGCGAATTAAATCATTCAACAGTGTTTGAAATGGCATTACACAGCATGTGATTCAAAATGCCATTCCGGGGCATGTGGTTCAAAATGCGAACATCTCGGGGGAATCATTCAAACCTTAAATATGTCAAGTGCTCCCTTATCCCTCCTGCTCTCGGCTGAATGAAATCGTGAGGCACAGGGTTCAAAACGGCATTGCGGAGCATGTGAATCAAAATGCCATTCCGGGGCATATGGTTCAAAATGCGAATTAAATCATTCAACAGTGTTTGAAATGGCATAGTGTAAGGATGGTATCCTCACAACCCACATCAGTTACCTATGTTATGACATCTGTCCATCTGTCCATCTGTCCCTCATGATGCATATCAAGTATCCATGTTACATGATCATCTTACACCGTACAGCCTTCCGTACACAGCCCAACCCACCCACGTATATATAGGCATCAAAGTTTCGAAGAATTTGGTTGAGAAACCAGTGAATGAGAACGAGATCAATGCTGAATCGGGCTGTTACCTGTGACGCGTGATGTCACGCGTTACAGTCACGGCTTACAAAGAGTGCTGGGTTCCCACGGCCTCCACCTTACTATGTAGAGAGTTTGTGATGCAGCCATTCGAGCCATCTGATGGCTGTTTGGCATTGCGCAAATTGATGGCTAATGGCTCGAATGGCTTCGATGCTTGCAAATATTTTTGGGGTCATTGAGTTGCCTCTAAGTTTTTCAGCTCATGTATGGGTGATCAGTTCCACTCACGAGCCTAACAGCCAGATTGTAGGCCGAAAATGGTGAATGTTGCTGAATTTGGAGGTCTCATGCAGTCTAGGGACATTCCTTAAGGTTCATGTGTGATAACACACTCATTGACACTCTTTCTAGCAGAAAAGAGCATACACTGACTTCATTTCATCAGCCATCCATCGGCCATTAACCATCAGTTTGTGCAATGCCAAACAGCCATCAGATGGCTCCAATGGCTGCATCGCAAACAGGCTACTATTCTTCCAGCTATGGCTACCCACGCGACTATAGCTACCGGACAACGCACAGTGAGCTACCACGGCTACTAGTAGCTACTGAGACTCAAGTTCGGAGCTACTGGGGTTACCACCACGTTGTACCTCAGGCCCATGGTTACCTAGCAAATAGCTGTTTGCTGATGAATAGCTGTGTTTGGTTTTGGAATATACTGCCCCGTGTTTGTGCACAGTCAGAACATTCAGAGTCTGACTCTGACTGAAGCTCTGGGTTAGAGTCTTCATCGTCCTCGGGGTTCGACTGAAGGAAACCCTCAGTTTCTCCATCGTCAATAGAAGTGCGCCCGAAGCCCACTTCTAGGGCTGCCCATGCGAAGACATCGGAATCTGAATCCGAGTACTGGACAATTTCGTTCAAATCGACAGGGGGTGTGACACGTGACCCATTTTACCTTTTCGACATTTCGGCAGCCGCCGAATTTTTGCGTGACACCTCGAAAATTTCGGCATTTGAACCGAAAATTTTGCCTTTTTTGCCTTTTTTTTTTTAAAAGGCAATTTGGGGCCTGTGTGACCACTTGGAGGTTCGACAGAGGCCCGAGCGATGCGTGACATTGACCAAAGTTCGTGATCGACAGGGGGGTGTGTGAAGCGTGACTGCCGATTTGAACGAAATTGTCCAGTAGTCGGTTTTCGCAGCATGCGCGGAATCCTTCAGCTCTCTGGAATTCTTCTCCGACTCCATCTTCGCACTCGGGCACTTGTTTCGCAGGTGTCCTTTCCCGCCGCAGTTCCAGCATGTTACTGATCACACCCCACCAGATTTCTGTCCCGTCGCGGGTTGCTGCTTTCCCCCAGTGTGCTCCCTCGGGCCTTGGGAAGAGCTCGGCCCCGGGTACACTGCAATGTGGGCGGCCAACGCAGCATCTTCCGTGTGGCTCGCCTTGACTTTGCGAGTTCTTTCCGCAGTGAGTCGGTCGTACTCTGTTTGGATTGTACTGATGTAGTCCGCGGGCGTCAGAGTTGTTCTACTGACTTTGGCAGCAGCGGAAATACCGGAGATGAAGTTCGCGTAGCGCGGGGGAAGGGAATTTATGATGACGGCTTTATACCCCACGTCGTCGACGGGGCATCTATACGTCTCCAAGGCTTGGCGCTTCAGGTCGAGCCCGTTTAGGTGAGCCTGAACATCCCCTTTCTGGGCGACTGTGGTGTACTTACGCAGTTTGAGCGTGATAGAATCCGAGAGTTTTTGGAGCAGGTAGGAGCGAGCCTTCAGCTCAAGCGTCTTCCATTTGTCAATTTCCTCCTGTTGATCTGCGGTCGGAACAGGTGGAGTCGTGGTCGCAGCCATGGTTACAGCGATGGCGCCGAGGATCGTCGGAGGCTTGTTATCGCCAGTGAGATTTCCCCAGACCCCAAGATTGGCAACATCAGGGAAATTCCCTGCAGTAATTTTATCGTATTTTCGCAAAAAATGTTCGAAAATATCGAAAGTTTCGGCGATGTACCAATTTACATAAAATATCTTCTTGACCAAAATAAGATCAAATTTTACCGCAAATTTATGCAAAAGTTCGTCAAAGATACCTATGGGATCCACCTCTACTATTATGGTCATGGCCTCAGCATTGATCTTTGGCCGGTCCTGGCGTTGGCCCTTCGACAGGAGAGCATGCTTCTTGGTGAACACTTCATTCGATCCATCAGTCCGCAGGTCGCTTCAGACCTTGCACCGTGGTTCGCATTGAAGGCTGAAAATCCCATTCTGACGTCTTTGACAGCTCCCGTGTGCGCCTTGATCATGGACATCTTGATATTCAGGTCACTTCCTCCTCTTCCCGTTTAGACCTTTCCTCACAGCTATTTCGTAGCCTTCACTGCTGCCGGCCATCTGCACCCAGGCCAAGCACAATGAGTCATGACTGGACGGTCAAACTTGTGTCTCGCAAGGTTTTTGGATATGAAGTGCCTTGGGACCAGGACGCCTTTGTGGCAGCTAGTGATGGATTTGACATGCCACTCTTGGCGCTGCACGCATCCATCCCATTCTCTATTTATCCAACTGCTGATTATTTTCAAGCATTTCCGCACATATCACTTTTGAGATGAGTCCGGGAGGGAGGGGGGGGGCCTATAAAAAAAAAAGTCGAAAATGGGAGCACCAATAGATATAACTTAGAGAACCATATCCCATCATTGAAGTATGTTGGTGGCAGTCACTGTGGACTTACTATGGGTGCCATCAATTGGGGCAGCCTACAAAAAATGGGAGCATGTTTAAAAAAATTTAAGCATGTACGTAGGTGCATATTCCATGATTTCCTGCACACAAAGAAAGTCAAGAGTGCCATTTTCTCCCACACTAGGAATATTCTAAATTTTTTCACAATACAGTAGCAGTGACCACAGTGTCATGAAGGGTTTGAGGGCCATTGCTGGTGCATGGCAATACTCGTCGGTCCTTCGGCCTTGGTTCTCCCGTACAAACTGTGTATAAGCAAATTATAGTGCTCGTTTTTGAGATGTTGGCTGATATTTCTGTACTTGGCAACGGTGAGCTCGTTGACATCAACTGTCGAGGAACTGATTGGCCAACAGTCTTGAACTGATTGGCTAACAGTCTAATAGACTGTTAATCAATCATCACTGTTAGCCCATCAGTGACACGCCTGCCGACCGTCCAAGTGCGAGCTAAAACTCAACAGGTGAGCTCTCGCTGAAGGAAGGAGGAGTAAAAATGTGCAAGTGTTTCAACTTGCTAAGGAACCGTACAAGGGCCCAGCGGCTGACTGGGACGAAGTGCGTAGGCGAAGCGTGGGCGGGGGGAATCATATTTGTGGGCACGAAGTGAATACTCTGGGTGACAACCACAAAAATTAACCACCAGCGAACCGAGTTGTGCAATATTTCTATATTTGGGTGTGTTTGCTTCCTGTTCGGTCAGAAGTGGAATGGGTAGTGATTTTTTGGGGGAATCATGTTTTTGGGCACGAAGTGAATACTCTGGGAGACGACCACAGAAATTAACCACCAGCGAACCGAGTTGTGCACTATTTCTATATTTGGAAGTATTTTGCTTCCTGTTCATTCAGAAGTGAAATGGGTATGGATTTTTTTGTGGAATCATGTTCGCGGGCACGAAGTGAATACTCTGGGAGACGACCACAAAAATTAACCACCAGCGAACCGAGTTGTGCACTATTTCTATATTTGGAAGTATTTTGCTTCCTGTTCATTCAGAAGTGAAATGGGTATGGATTTTTTTGTGGAATCATGTTTGCGGGCACAAAGTGAATACTCTGGGAGACGACCACAAAAATTAGCCACCGGCGAACCGAGTTGTGCACTATTTCGTATTTTGCTTCCTGTTCATTCAGAAGTGGAATGGGTATTGATATGTTTGTGGAATCATGTCTGTGGGCCTGAAGTGAGTACTCTTGAAGGTGAACACAAAAATTAACCACCAGCGAACCAAGTTGTGCAATATTTCTATACTTGGAAGTATTTTGCTTCCTGATCGTTCAGAAGTGCAAAGGGTACGGATTTTTCTGTGGAATCATGTTTGTGGGTCTGAAACGAGGCCTCAGGGACACGAATACAAAAATTAGCCACCAGCAAACCGAGTTGTGCAATATTTCTATATTTGGAAGTATTTTGCTTCCTGTTCGTTCAGAAGTGGAATGGGTATGGATTTTTCTGTGGAATCATGAATTCCTACACCCTATTCCTCCTTCCTCCATGACTATATGCACTACCCTCAAAACTTTGTGTGGCCTAACCCATCTAGCACCTTCGCGACCGACTTCCTGCTGATGGGCGGCTCGATGTCGTTACCGATGTCAGCGAGCGGCCTCCGCCGATTTGCCAACGCCTTTCTATGGACTGTGTGCTCCATCCGGGGGGTGATGACCTTGGGTCTGCCGCTGCGAGGTCGATTTTCGACAGACCCTGTGTCTCGGTATTTTTTCCAAATTCTTCGCGCCGTCTCGTACATACCTAATGCGCATCACGCCGTGCATGAATGTGTAAGCTATCCATTGACAACTCCTCACTACTCTCCAATATTTGCTAAAACATATGTTAGCACTGGGAAACCTGGCTGCTTACTTATGTGCTCACGGCGTTTTCCTCATCTACGACAACAGTAGAGGCTCCGTCGGTGGAGTTTTCTCCATTGACAGATTTTTTTCTTGGGAATCTGACATTTGATTTTACCCTGATGAAAGCAATCTTTCAAGTATATATGTTGCGTGCTCTTTTGTGTGCAAAGTAAGTTCGGTTCGGCGTTCGAACGCTGCTAAACGCCGAACCGAACGCATCGAACCTGAACGCGGCGTTCAGGTTCGGGGTTCGGCACGTGCTTAAACCGAACGCCAGGTTCAGGTTCGGCGTTCAGAGCAAAGTGCCCTGAACCTAATTCCAAATTCCCTACGCCAGTACTTTCAGCCTATCCAAACAGTTCTTACTCAGAGTGGCGCTAAAAAAAGTTGGTTTCACACTCTGAGCAAAAATGTGCTATATCTTCCACAATTTCCTTTTTTGGAAGTCTGTCAGTACACCCAAATGCCCAAATCTCTTCTATTCGCTCATATTTTCGGTCCATAACTTATTTGGGGCAATTCGGCGGCCTAAATCCTGAGAACCACCACCGTCCATCACTTTGTGCCATGACGAGTATATATTTTTGAGAACTTTCTAACTGTTTTTTTTTGCTCAGCATAAAACTTTTGTTTCTCGTCCGAGAAGTATTCAGTGCTGTGGCTCTGCCAACCCTAATAGGATATCTGTACGGTCCGGGCATGCAATCGTAGTAAACCAAGATTTTGAACATATGATACCAGATGTGGTGAATCCAGCAGGAGTTCGCGGAGAGCGGGGAATAACCTCGTATCCAGAAGCGGTGCATCTATGCGGCCGGGGGCAAACCCTTTGTACAGATCGACACTGAGGCCTCGGTGTGAGATGGTGCGGAAAAGACAGGCCTGGACAGGAAATTGCCACAAGCTGTGTACAAAGGAGGAGTTGTACAACACTTGAAGGCCATCTATAAGGAACTCAGCAGTGGTTGCCACGAGCTCTGGAAAGGCATACATATGGTGGTTACAAAACGTACAAAACGAGCGGCAGCCAGTGCCCGGGCCGTACGGCTGACGGCCATCCGGTTAGGGTCAGCACAGCCACAGCACTGAACCCTTTCTCGAACAAGAAACAAAAGTTTCGTGTTGAGCAAGAAGGAAAGTTACATGTACAAAGTTCTTAAATATATATATACTTCCCCCTCTATAGTTCGATGCAATTCCGGAGGTATTACCATTTTGGGAAATCTTCAAATGCCCAATGTCTTGAAGTCATACCAGCATACGAAAATGAGTTGGATCTGGTGTGTAGTTTCCCAGGGAAGGTGTTTGCCAAGTTCTGTGGCAAGGGATGACCTGGTTCCCCTATAACTTGCGAAATATCATTTCTCACGATCTGAGGTCAGGCCCATGTTCGACAACGAAGGACAATGCAGGGCCGGAAAGTAATTCAAAGTACTTCAGAATGTTTTTTTGAGTGTTTTCAACAATTGTTGTGGCCCAAACTGGCCGGCCTTCCAGCCAAAATCAGGATGCAGCCTTCTGTCCGACCGGATTATTTGGTCCGGCAGCAATAGGTGGTAGCGGGGAATATCTTCGGTCAATTGCAGCATAAATGAGTTAAATAAGCGTAGAAAAGGTGAGAAAAGTACCCCGGACTCATAGCCTCACACAACCACTAGATATCGACATCCAGCCAAAACTCGAGAAATGATGCTCAGGTGGAACTAATTGATGTATATTGAGTGTCGAGGAGGCCATGGCATATTTTCGTTGTCCAGGCAGGTGTATTACATGTAGAGGAATAGGTGTACCAAGTTTCAAAGAATTTGGTGAAGAAACGAGTGAATGAGAACGAGATCAATGCTGAATCGGGCCGTTACCTACAACTCGGACACCGGACCGCACCAGGGAAAACAGTGCCGTCACTGTGGTCTAATAGTGAATTTCACTCCAATTTTCACGGACTTATAGGGAGAATTTCACTGCTGAACTGGGTGAATTTCACGGTAAAAGAGTTAGTTTTACCACCTTCTTACCGTGAATTTATCTTTTTGACCGTGAAATCCATCCATTCTGGACGTGAAAATCGGTCATTTTGTGGGTGAAAATATTCGCGAAATTCACGAAGTCCATGATCCACACGTTCAAAAGTACCAGGGCTGTCAAAATAAATCCAAAGAGACAATTTGAACCCAAATTTCGCTGGCTATCAACCCAGCGAGACCCCGATAAAATCCGGCTTGAAATGATTGCATAGTGGTCAAAATACTGTTTTGGTGTGAAATCTCGGCCCATCATGCCAAGGTTCGCATGCATTTGTTTGCATCGACATGCAGAGCCCTCAGCTGTCGTTCAAAAACACCAAGGCCATCAAAACAAATCTAAAGAGACAGTTTGAACCCAAATTTCGCTGGCCATCATCCCAGCGAGACCCCGTTAAAATCCGGCTTGAAATGATTGCACAGTGGTCAAAATACTGCTATACAGTTATGAATGAATGTGTAGGACTGTTCCTACATGCTTGCACCCAGCCTTTGGTGAGCATGAATTGTAAGCCCAAATCTCAACCAATTCATATGATTAAAAATGTGAGCATACTCTATTTCACAAGCACTTTCATGCTATATATTCAGTTTCTTTGCATCCCACTCTGGGTCCTTGCACGTGTGAAAGGCAATATAAGCCTTGCCGATGCTACAAGACACCTGAAAATGTTGGTGGATGAATTTTTCGCAGGAACAGAAGGCACCAAAAGGTAGGAAAATGGCTGGATGGCACTTACATTACTGTTTGGGTAACTTCCGGCATGTGCACGCTGAATATCCGGTATGCAAGCCAGGAGTGGTGGGTTCAGAGGGTGCAAAATCTTGGCTGTAACACTTCAGATAGGTCTGTTAGTCACTCAAATGAATAGAATAGGTCAAATGAACTTAGTTGGCATCGACGATCGTGGTTGAAAACAAAACGACAAGAGCCGGCTCGACTCGGAACCACCGGACCGGGGCTAGGGGTGGGAAACTCCTTCCTATATAGAAGGAGGGGAGGGGGGGTCAGCCCAAGGTCAAAAAAAAATTATCAACCCTATATCCATTTTCCGAATCCCGATTCCCCCTTGCTTCAATTGATTGATTATTCCACTATTCTCGCCGCATGCCGTTCACCGGCATATGTCAGAGTCTAGTGTTACATCAACTGTACTTATCACTAATTGTAATGCTGATCGATCATGATCCTCATTCCGCAAATGATCTCCCACACAATGGTGCATATCTCCAAACGGCTTTTTGTTGTCGCTCTGCACGAGTGACACAATCAGCGGGCTGATCCGAAGCACTTGAAGGTTGATGGCCGAAATCGGGTGCCTAAATTGTTGCTCCGAGGGTGGGGGCAGCAGGATTCGAACCTGCAAGCTTGCGCAACATGCTTAGGTCAGCATGGCATTGCTCAGCCCTGAGTGATGGTAACCACTACGCCGACCAGGTGCTTCGAACAAGGTACAAAACTGTGTTAAGGTCGTCAATTGTGATATTGCATAGCTGTGCTCCTCCATCGCTGGTGACATGTATGTAGGTGGTAGCGCCATACACCTCAAGTAGCGTCTTTCCGCAGAAGGGTCAAATGAGTGCATCTGCCGCGGTCCCACGACTCCTAGGAACGGATTCCTCGGAATGGAGCTTTTTGTCACGTGTTGGCTGGTGTCGAGGACTTTTGCAGAATGAGCGCCCGTGGCACACGGCAATAATTGTTAGGATGTGCGCAATTTAGCTAAATTTTTCAATACACGTTTATGAGATGCAATTCAAACATCAGAGTAGGGGACCGGCGCTTGCCGCCGCTACCGATAACATCTGCGAGCACTCCGATGCTCTCATTCGACCAGCGGAGCTCCTCCACCAGCGAACGGTTGGAGGGTGGTGATCGGGACCCGGTGGATCACAACACACTGCCATGATTTATCGAGATTAAACCTTGGCCGGTCGCGCTCGAGGAATGAGAAGTAGGGACGGATCACGTCCCAGATCTTCTGCTCATGCTCCCGAAGCTGGACGGCAGTATACGGTAACTGCGCGTGAAGGACCAGGTTTCCTCCACGAGACTGGTTCACACCTTCGCTTCCATTCTTTGGCGTGAGATAAAAATCAACGCCAAATGGTCCTCTCGGTTCTCGTCAAACATCAGTCAGAAGACTGGCGGTGGGTCTGGGAAATGGGTGGGAATACTCGTGAATTTGTCAACACTGGAATTTTGTCTGAGAGTAATGAATATCAGTCCGGGTGCAGTAGTTACAGGTGAGTTTTGGATCGAGCCAGACTCCGAGCCCATCAGTTCTAGCCCCACTATAGCTTCCGAACTTCAATGCCCCAACCCTCCAGAGAGGCTGGCAGATAACAACTGTAACAATAGGTGCGCCCTTCGAGTTCACTCAAGCCTTGATCCGAAATCGAACCGCATCGTAATCGATAGTAAATCGTCGGATCAGGAGTTGGCTTACAAATAATGGATCAATTCATCAATTCAGTAGTTGGGATCCTGAGCAACTTTGCCGGCGTTGCTCCATGGGGACATAATACGACTGCAGGTAATTCGACGCCGATGCGGTCCGGGCGCAATCGTATATATAAGAGCAGATGAGAAGTACAGCGGGAAAGGTCCCTGGAGGACGCCCCTTTCCTTCAATTTTCGAAATGCTCGATCTTTATATAGAGTGTGTGCCTCCCGATAATTACACCGTCAAAAAGTGCCACGGATGTTGCAGACGTAAGACAGTCCGTCAAGCTTGCTTCTCCTGAAATGACAGGCTCATATGTCAGGGGAGGGAAACTATTGCCCCCGAATTTGCAAGATACTCAGCAACAAAGGCAAAAGCGTGAAACAGAGATGGCATCCTCAGTGTTGGTTGCAGTATATTGCGTCATACGCGCTGCCTCCTGAAATTGAGTGCCTCTGCAAAGAGGGGATAAACTGCAAGAAGGCAGAGGTTCTGGCCGTCCGTTGGAAAAATTCAAAAAAGCCGAAGATCTCAGCACAATCGTTCTCTCATGGACTGATTCGAATCAAGCCCGAGTTCTGTGAGGTCGGGGTGCAAACAGATGAGTTGATCTGCCCCGTCGGGTGGAGGCTACCGTCTGTGGGAGCTGGTAGTAAGCGAAATTCTTGTGCCTCAGCACTCGTCTTCAAATCCATTGCAGGGATGGAGTGGGTTCCAGCAACAAATGGGTCAGGTAAATATGGCAATGGAGAATCGGTTCAACACAGGAGGAACACCAGAAAATTGGTGGGCGGTGGCCAACCCGTGGATTTCTCCGCAAGATTGTCAGCTCCAGGAGGTCAGTAAATTGATATTACTCAGGAATGCTCTATTCACTTTGAGGATACAGTCAATCGGGATGGGAAAGTCCAAATGCCGGAAAGCTCAACTATCAAGCAGGGTCAGCACCTATTGCAAGCAAAGACATCTGATATGGGACGCCACAACCTCAAACCAGCAGGGGGGGGGGGATATACAGCCGCAGGAGGTCAGTAATCAATATGAGTCAAAAACGCTCCATTCACTTCAGAGTACAGCCAGTCAGGGGGAAGTTCAGATCCCTAAAAGTCCAAACAGTCAGCAAGCCACCACGGGCACGGAAGTAGCCTGTTCTCATTTTACGGCAGGAGATATGCAACATAGCCACCACGTCAGAGCAGCAGAGGGAGAGTTTTATACAGCCGCAGCAGGTCGGTAAATTGATATCGCTCAGGAACGCGTTATTGACCTCCTTCCGGCAGAAGATACGACCAATGAGGAAGGAGAAGTCCAAGTCCCTGAAAGTTCAAACACCAAAGAGGAAGGGGAAGTCCAAGTCCCTGACAGTTCAAACACCAACACAGGCACGGAAGTATCCTGTGCTCATTTTACGGCAGAAGATATGCAACATAGCCACCACATCAGAGCAGCAGAGGGAGAGTTTTATACAGCCGCAGCAGGTCAGTAAATTGATATCGCTCAGGAACGCGTTATTGACCTCCTTCCGGCAGAAGATACGACCAATGAGGAAGGAGAAGTCCAAGTCCCTGAAAGTTCAAACACCAAAGAGGAAGGGGAAGTCCAAGTCCCTGACAGTTCAAACACCAACACAGGCACGGAAGTATCCTGTGCTCATTTTACGGCAGAAGATATGCAACATAGCCACCACATCAGAGCAGCAGAGGGAGAGTTTTATACAGCCGCAGCAGGTCAGTAAATTGATATCTCTCAAGAACGCGTTATTTACCTCCTCCCGGCAGAAGATACGACCAATGAGGAAGGAGAAGTCCAAGTCCCTGAAAGTTCAAACACCAACACGAGCACGGAAGTATCCGGTTCTCATTTTACGGCAGGAGATATGCAACATACTCAACAACGCGTTATTCACTTCCTTCCGGCAGAGGATGAGGAAGGGGAAGTCCAAGTTCTGGAAAGTCCAAACAGCGAGCAAGTCAACACGGGCACGGAAGTATCCTGTGCTCATTTTCCAGCAGGAGATATAGCTGGTCAGTAAATCGATATGACTCAAGAATGCGTTATTCACTTCCTTACGGCAGAGGATACGGCCAATGAGGACGGGGAAGTCCAAGTCCCGGACACTCCAAACAGCCGGCAAACCAACACCGATCTTAAGGCAGCAGATATGCGACTTCATCAGGACTCAGAAAGCCAAATCAAGACGTCTTCAGAATTGAAAACACCCGATCCGACGACGGAGAATCACGAGGATGTCCCTGGAGAAATGCTCAAAAAACGTCACCGATCAGTGGACTATGAGCCAGGTACCGGTATGTAAGATGAAGTTTTCAGGGGGAGCCATATTCAGAGATGGTAGATCCGAAGCGCTTCAAATGCGGAATCTGCGGTGGAAAATCTGCTGATTGCAAGAAATACACGTGGCATCCTAATCCACGACGACTTCACAGACCCCCAGAAACTCCAATAGCCGGTCACCCCTTCGGTTTCACAATCGCATTGACAGCGGAGGATCTTCAGTTCCTTGCGGCAGAGGATACGGTCAATCAGGACGGGGAAGTCCAAGTCCCGGAAAGTCCAAACAGCCAGCAACCCAGCACGAATCTTACAGCAGGAGATATGCACAACCAGGACGCAGAAAGTCAACTCAAGACGTCTTCAGGATTGCAAACACCCGATGCGGCGACGGCGAATCATGAGGATGTCCCTGGAGAAATGCTCAAAAAACGTTCCCGATCAATGGACTATGAGCCAGGTACCGGTATGTAAGAAGTGTTTTTCAGGGGGCGCTATACTCAGAGAAGGTAGATCCGAAGCGCTTCAAATGCGGAATCTGCGGTGAAAAATCTGCTGATTGCAAGAAATACACGTGGCATCCCAATCCACGACGACTTCGCAGCCGCCCAGCAAAGGGCAGGCAGCCTGCCGGGTCTTCTGCGATAGCCGGTCAGCCCTTCGATTTCACATTCACATTGACAGCGGAAGGGGGATCCTATACACCGGTGACCGCAGAAGGTCAGAGGATCGATATGGCTCAGGAACGCTTCATTACGGCGAAGGAAACAGCCAATCGGGGAGAGGTCCAAATCCCCGAACGTCCAAACAGCCAGCAAGCCAACGCGGGCACGCATCCTACGGCACGGAATATGCGACGTAGTGACCACGTCAAAGCAGTAGATTATACAGCCGCAGCAGGTCAGTAAATCGATTGTCACTCAAGAATGAGCTATTCAATTGCGGCAGAGGATACGGCCAATCAGGACAGGGAAATCCAACCCCAGGATGGGACTTCTCGAAAACGCCTCAGGGAGACAGTATTAGGGGAGCCTGAGGAGCATCTTTCGAAACGCCCTCGAAAACGGACCGACGGATTAAGACCGCCCGAGCCCCGGACAGGACGTGGGTATCGTCCAAGACATCCACCGGGATTCTACGCCAAGCTCAATAAGGGAACGGCGGGCCTCAATAAGTCTATCTGACGTGGAGTAGTTTAACCTTCAGAATTTGGCACGCAGATTTTTTCCCCAAAAGTTTTGGCTACGTGGGTGAATATCCTAAAAATACCGCAATGGGTTGAGCTCGTTTGTCACGGAATCGCTGAGGTCCAAAAGTTGGACATGAGATATGGGTAATTCGAATTTTTTTGAGAATATTACCTACTTAGTTACCATATACAAGCGCCTCCCACCTTTGTCACAGCATTCTGCTGAGGCTTCACTTGGGAAGCCCTTGAAGTTGTCAGTGCAAAGCTATTGACAACAGACGAAATCTTCTGCACACCGAAAAGTATCGGATTCAAAGAAAATAATAAAAAGTTCAGATTGAGTGTGCTGTAGGCGGGCGAGATCCACCGTGTCGTGAAGATAGTCATCAACGATGGAGTCCAGAAAGGTCGAGAAGGCTAAATCGCCTTTATGGCACATTGATCGCTAAGCTATGAGGCAAACACTGTGGGATGAGACTCACTGCGTTCCCACCCTATGTAGACGCACCCACGTCTACGTTGATTGACATGTGCCGACATGCGGCGATCTTCGGCTACCTACGTCTACGCCGTGTAGATCACAGCCCTTCGGCGCCGTTGATTGATGTTCGGCTACGTGGGTCTACCTGCGTCTACGCTGTAGACGCACGTAGACCCACTTCGCTCAACTTCATGATGCAGCCATCTTTCTGTTATACCTTACATATGTATATGTCTGCCTATGTGCGTCCACGTCGGTCTAGGTGAGTGACCAATGTAGATATAGGTAGACTAATGGTGTAGACACACATAGACACAGTGGTCCGTCTACCCTTCGTCTACGGGGGTAGACAGACCCTCTGTCTACATGGGGTGGGAACGCAGTGACTGTTTAATTGAACGCAAAATTGAACTTTTTCAATGCAGAGCTTGCCCATGCCTGAACGGAAAATTACAGCGTCTTGTTCATTGGATAGCCACGGCAATTCTGAGTCAAAATGCCTGCCAGACCATGGTGATTGGTGTAGTGGCGGGCAAGCTACGGGGCAAACACTGTGGGGAAAGTCTTCCAATTGAATGCGCAATTGAAAGTGCGATCAAATGCCTCATAACATATGCATAGCTAATTCAATTGGATGTTTGACTACAGATATCCTGAGTGAGAGAAAGGCCCCTGTGAGGCCTTGGCTGTTATCTAATCCATTGCATTGTACAATAACACATATGGAGCTGCCTTGTTGTCACCCTTGCAGATCCTATGGAATTCTTGTCTGTTGCAATGAATGTAGTGTTTGATCTAAGAAAAGCACTTTTCAATTGGGTTGAGGTCTGGTGAGTACGGTGGGAGATAGATAAGCTTGATACCTCTGAAAAGTGTGTCAGCCATAGTAATGAGAGAAATGATAAACACACACAATTCTTCAACCCTGTCAACATGGTGTATGTGGCAATTGTCGAGAATCAAAACACTTTGGGGGGGGGGGGCAGGATAAGGATTCATAACCTCTCCAATCTCGTTCCAAACCTGTCACACCCGTTGTATGATGTGTAGAGCATGGCAAGCAGATTGGGCAATCTCAGCAGACCCCTTGTGGCATTTCTGTGATAGGTGAATGACTTGTCACTTTAGATTGCATGAATAATTATTTCTGAGAGGAACTTGATGTCTTCTTCTTGCCATGGGAGAGGGAAGTAGTGTCCAAGGACAAAGGGCAGGCAGTGACATGTTGTGGGCGTGATGTGATCATCAGGGCAACCTGATGATCACCACATCGCAACATGACCTGATTAGCAATGTTTGATGCAAGCGTTCCTCAGAATCAATGGAATAAGAGCCCTACAGAGGTAATATTCATCCTGGTAGAATGATCCACCAGCCGGTTTGACTGAGAACCCAGAGAACTGGAGCCAGATACATATTTCCTGTTCAAAATGTCTCTATCGCATGGTAGACGTCTTGGCAGGCCATAAAAATATTTCCGACTTTATGACAATTTTTCAAACGTGTGAAGGTCGTGTCCCACAGAAATCGAGACCCTTCGGACATGATTTGAGCGCGGTAGACAGAAATCTTGTGTTGGAAGTGGGATTTTGGAGGCGTTTGAAAAGATAATATTTTTGAAGATATGGCTCTATCACTAATTGCGCATGAATTATTCCAGACAATCTATCCTGGTTTCAGGTCGATCGGTGCAGAACTGAGCGAGATACGAACAATTCTTTGGCGGGGATCAAAAATCTCCGAAAACGGAAATTTTCGATCCGCGCCTTCGGTACTCTATGTACAAGACGTCCGCCGCTTCGCTCCGGCACCTTGGAAGATGGAAAACCAAATACCGATTGAGGTCCACACTGCAGAAATGCAATATGGTAAAGAGGAAGGTGAAACCTTTCTGAGACTTGAGTACTCCGCCTGACGACACCGACTTTTCGGGGTTGAATTTTTGATCTGGCAGGGTCGCCAATTGAAGAGTAAATCTGCTGCAGTACCGAAGAGCTTGAGCGGGAACACCGGCATGGAAGGAAAAGATATGCTCTATTTCTGTTTTATTCACAGCGTAAAGAAAAGTCTCATCGAGGATGTGCCATGTCAGAAATCAGGTTGAAATGGTTTGAAGTTTGAGAATCAAGAACTTGAGGCGCCATGAATGTGGAGCAGATCGAAGGAATTGATATGGTATTGGTCCGCCTTGCCCATAAAATGCCAGCTTTCTGACCGGTGAGTCGAGGCCGGGGACAGAACTGAGATTGATGATGATTGCTTGAGACATCTGGCCGCGCAACCAAAGAGCATTAGAGGTCCGTCCAGGAGCAAGAGAAGAATCGACAAAGGGATAAATGCCAAGTGGTGGGCTGAAATGACGACACAAAACTCTTGTCTTTTTACGTGCAAAAACCATACATCGATGGTGTGGCCGCAGCGTGACAATGATCTTTTGTCCTGAGTGGAATGAGTATAACAGAGGCCAGGAGGGAGGGCTGAACATGGAGGCAGAGATAGGCACGCTCGGTCGACGCCAAGTCGACCGATGTAGGCAGACGGTAAGTAGGCCCACCTAGGCCCAATTTGGCCACATCACGTCGGCGGACCGTGCCTACCGCAGTCAGCCGACGTAGACCGACGTAAGCTCACGTAAACAGACCGGGCCTGGATATCGTGGTGTATGATGGCGTCCCCGAGGGCTGGAAACACCGGGATTTTCAATATGACTCTTACTTCAAATGTATTAGAGGCTTTGCGCAGAGCCACCCGGAGCCACCCGGTGGCTATTTCGACATGCGCTGTCCGGTGGCTACACCAGCCACGACGTCATCCGGTGGCTTCACTGGTGGCTAAAAATATGATTTTTGCGTCATTTTAGCCACCATGACCGCATGCCTGACGAGCCACCCGGTGGCTCTATCACCCTCTTTATAAAATTAAGCTGTCTGTCTGTCTGAAGCCTTTTCAATCTCCGCTGTCAAATTCGCCGTCCACGTCATCAGTTACATCATCTTAATCTTACCCTATCTGGGAGATCAGGCCCGAGGCTTTGGAAGCGCTCGGTCCAGGCCTTTGGAAGCGCTCATTAAACGGCGCTTCCTCGGGGCTTTTGGCCCCATGATCAATTTTAAGCGCGCGCGTGCTTATAAAAATGTACCCAATGCCAAACTCCGCTTTTTGCGATAAATGATGTCTAACATGGCCCATACATGTTCAAATAATCTGAATTTTTGTAACAGGGGGATTGGATGGATTTAGAAAGATTTCATAGGGCCTGAATGTTTATTATGGCACTTGGTAGCTTCACAACACCTAATATTGACCAACGCTCTGAACAGCCTACGGTTCTGATGTGATATAAAGCATTCTCAAGTAAGTATGTAAAATCTAGCCATATCACAAGTTTCTAACTGTATTTGACTACAATGTCTGGAAATATCATGTCCACTGAACATGTATGGACCATGTTAGACATCATTTATCGCAAAAGCTGCTTGATTTCCCACATCCTTCAATATAAAGTATTTTCATGAATGTTTCTCTATATGAATTAGCCGAGTAGATTCATCTGGTTTTTATCAAGAACTGAGCAAGTTATCAGTAATTCTTCGAAAATGTCTCAAAACGGGCGAAATTTCGCCGCACCCTCGGTTCCAACAATAGCTGTAGGGACAGAATTGACAAAAGGCAACAAAAATACACCAAAATATTGCAGAGGGGAAATCAATATTATTGAGATAATTCACTCTATTGTGCTCTTAGACTCTCAGCACCAAATCTTCAATTGCTTCTTGCCCCAGACATGCCTAATTTATACAGCTGTAATAGAGGGAAACAAATTTTACCACTCATGGAATTGAATGGTGAATTTAAAACGCGAAAAAAGCACACTAGAATATCTCATCAGAGGTGGAATTCAGTTTTATGCTTCTGCATTATTTATTAGCCAAGATTTATCTCACTCCCGACTGTCAGCACTGAATATTCAATTGCTTCCTTGCACCGAGTATCAGCACCCTGCGGTGAACTCATAATAGTATCTGATTTAGCATGAGCCAAGTTCAAAAAAAAAAGACGCAAAACAGCCTTGAATGGTGGGGTGCTCTCCCCGTGGCTTTGTTAACGCACGAAAGGGGATGGGAGGCCGCGAAGCGGCCGACCAGTCCCTTTGTGGCTTATAGCCAGCCAAATTTCCTTTGCCAAATTCTGCAAGCCATGGATTTAAAGGACAGGTCATATTGAATATCCCGGTATTTCTAGCCCTCCGAAAAACCGTAAAGTAAATCGTATCAAAAGCCTAGGTGAATCCAACCACTACAGCTACCGTGCGGCTCGTTCTGCTCTCAGACAACCAAAAATCCCCAAACCCAACCCACAAAATCGTCTTAAGGTGGTTAGAAAAAATCGGGCGACGAAGCTCCCTGCTGATTTGTTGTCCGAATCAAATGAGCCTACTCAGACGGAAAACGGTTGAGAATTGGGCCCACAAAAGCTGATCTCGTAAAAACCTAGAAAAACCAGAAAAAAGTGGGCCGCGCCCTCTGGAGAAGGCGTCAGAACTCAAGGAGGGTGGCTTGGAAACATAAGCAGAGCGTCGGTCACTGAATCGACGAAATTGTGATTTCTGGAGCATGTGCGGCAATGAATATGCGTGGTTGCGGCTGTGACACGAACGGCAATATGATGTGGCAGTGCTGCGGCAGTCTGGGGCACTTGCTGTGGCAAAGCGGCACTTTCACGATGCCCGTCAGCTCCGCACTCCGGAGTCCGGAATCCAGATTTTGCGAAAGCGGCCGCCGAGAACCCGGAGCCCGAGCCTCGGCTCCGGGGCTCCCCAAGTTTTATTATCAGTACCTGGAGACTCAGAGATGCACAAACAGTTTCGACAATTCCTGTGTCCCCGGCCGGCGCAGCTCATTCAAAACCTGAACCTATTCTTTGGGATCCACAATCCCAATGGCTACCCATCTGCCCGCACTAGTTGTGCTAGCAGCTTTTCCTTCACCCCGATATTGTTGTAGTGTGTTGGATCACCTGCTAGGTGATTGTGTGTTGACTCGAGCCCCACTAAGAAGAAGACGGACTAGGTGCCCCCACCTCTAGACCGACTGTAACTTGTCAGTTACTTCACCTTTACCCCGATATTGACAGAAGCACTGTTGTAGTGTGTTGGGTCGCTAGCTGGACGCTTATAAAGATACCAGAGCTACAAAAGAAAGGCTTGAAGAAAAGTCAATATCAATTGTCACCTTCTCCAAAGCGATCCCTTGGCTCTTGTGAATTGTGATTGCCCCAGCCAATAAGTGGTAGTTGGGTCCTTGAGAGCGACTTTCCAGTTCTGTCATCCCATCTTGTGGTCACTGGAACAATTGGAACCATGAGGGATAAATCCCATCCCTATTGTCCAAGAGCAGTTGAATAGGGCTTTAGATTATCTTGAGAGCGTGCTAGATCAATCGGGACCGTCGGGAGCAAGCTCTTTGAGTTTACCTCCCAATTTTAATGTTCCGAGAGTGAACTTGCGGCAAACCCGATAAAACGATTTACTGTAACGTCGCGATAAATCGCATAATAACCCTCGAGATTCTCTACGAACACCCTCTGGATTACGTTTCCGAGTATCCCGAGACTTCAGCAACGGGCGCTGTTGGACATTTATCTTGAATGGACCTCGAGAATTGGCAAGATCCCACATTAAATATTGCTTATTCCAGAGGCGGACGCATGGGACAAAGTCTCTCGGAAACATCGGTCAACATTGGCATGGTACTTGTAGAAGCTGCTGATATGGGTGAGACAAAGGAGCGCAGAGTTCGAAATTCATCAAGACTTTCCATGTTCGACTCCGCGGGGTTTATCCGTCGATCAGCGCGGCATCTGCCAACCCTGATCCACTGAGGCCGAATTCGCACGTCTGGGCATAGGTGGAGAACGCGAATTCTCACACATCCGCCCAGAAGCTCGCGTACAAAAACACTCGGCGAAATACGAATATTCTGCAAGGTTTTTGACCTAGTTGACGCGTTAGTTCCCGTTCCGATAGGATGGGACCAAATCTTTATATGTCTCCTGGATTTTCCGTCCCAATTGATCTCATCAGAGAAACGCTGCAGACCAAAGAAGTTCACCAGCTTATGCGGTGCTTCGATAACCGCATTCTTTTAGCTATTGGTTGTATATTCATAGGTGTCATATGTGTAACATTTACCGGCTCGTACATGCGTCGTTTTGCCATTGGTTACTATATCTGCGTGCGTGAGAGCGAACACTTCTTTGTTTGAAATAAAAACACTCACATCATGTAGCCGTTGTTCCGTCCAAATTTGAGGTGAAACCCAGTATTATACAGTGGCGGCAAAAAAAAAAAGAACCGCCGCACTGGTTTATGCCGGTCTGGCTATCGACTATCGACAGAATTCATAGAAAGACGGTCATCGGTCTAACTGGGTTCGATACAAGGGAGCGTAATGTGGCTGAGCCCAGCGAACGCATGCATCGTTTTTGCCATTGGTTACTATATTTGTCTGCGTGAGAGGTAGAAGAAGGCGTTGGGAACCCGGAGACATTAGCCGAAGTGCTGGATTCCGATGATCTCCGTCGACGGTAGCTCCTCGCTGCATTTCCATAAAGAGAGTCATCCGGGCGGGTTAGCTTGCGGGTCTCCACATGCTCCAAAGTAACAGAATGCCTCGAAAATGCCACTTGGAAGGCCGGTTGCCATGAGCTACTTGATCGAATTTATTTTTATTTTTACCTAAGATTCCCGAACGTGTGGGCTTGTTAGTGTGCAGGTCTCCGCTCTTCCGATGCTGAGAAGCAAGCCCATCGATCCACATGCTTCAGGGTAGCAGAATGCCTCGAGAATGCCACTTGGAAGGCTGGTTGCCAGGGAGTGAGCTAATCAAATTGATTTTTATTTTTGTATAAGGTTCTCGAACGCGTGGGCTCTTCGGGGGAACAAATTCAATTCTCTGGAACCTTCTGCCGTTCCTGCTGGAATGGGAACAGTGCGTCGGCCAATTATGTTATGTTATAATCCACTCCTCTGTAACACAATCCACAATGACCCTATTACACCCGGAGCTCTTGTGGGCGCAGCGGAGCTCAGAGTCCGACGAGACAATGGTTCTCCTTCCTACTTTCGGCTTGCGGTATTCCCACTTACGCGTCATGATCCAAAGAATGTCGTCTACCTCACTGTCAACCTTCCTGACATCCAAGTGAACACCATGAACTACAGTCTTGAGCCCACAAAATCTTTTTCAAGGCCACGTCTGGAAAGTATGTCATTAACGACTCTCCTTCCAAGCATTACTTCAACTTTCTTTGCAGCGCCACGACAGGGTATGTCAAGGACTACACCTTCAGCCTAAACTTGTTCGCGGAAGTCATCCCGGAGGTTCGTAGTATCCATTTTAAACATATCGTTTTCATGTTTGTCGCAGAAATCGTCTAAAGCACTGACGGAACGTTCGCTGTCGCTGGTCCTCCACAAGAAAGAGCGGCAGATCGAATACTGGCCACGCCTGACGAGGGAGAAAGACAAAAACGGCCAGATCAAGACGGACTTCAGCAAATGGGTTGACTCGGAGGATCAAACACTCGACGCCCAGGATGACGACGATTTTGAATTCTGGAGCATGCCCCCTTCTTCGAGGATAGCAAGCCCTGGGATGGGCGGGATGGACTTCGCGAAGGTCAGTAACATTTTACTTAAATACCGCCCCCATTCTGACGTTCTTTCCAGATGATGGCAGAAATGAGCGGCGGCGGATGCTCTAGTTTATTCGGCAGCGGAAGCTCCCAAGGCGCGCCTGCCGGTTTCTCGCCAACCTTGAAACCAAAGTCCACCGCAGGCTCGTCATCAAAGAGAAAAACTCGTGATGGCGATGAAGAAGTAAACCCTTTCTTGTGGGGGAACGAGGGGGCAACGGAGATTGCGAAGGAGGATAAACCGGCGGCAAAGAAGCGCAAGCGTACAGACGATGCAGAAGAATGAAGGTGGGATTTAATTCTTGGTCCCACAGCACAGTTCTGCTTGGTCTGAATATCACTCACTGTCAGTGAGATTTTCTGTCTCAAGGGTTGAACGGTGACCTGAATCGATGAAGGGACGGCGAGGAGAATTCAAAATAGGATTGGTTAGCTATCTAGTTTGTAGGGTCCTTAAGAGACGAATAAAACATTTTGAATCGTTTCTGAATCACTTCACTCTCTTTATAAAATTAAGTCCCTCTGTCCGTCCGAAGCCGTATCTCCATTTGTAAACCTCAGCTGACAGGCATCACTTAGTTATAAAGTGGGCGCTGGCCACCGCTTGTCGCATTTAAAATAGCGGTGAAGCGCCTCTGGAGGCGATTCAGCGATTCATAGGTGATTCATGTTTTCGGAGATTCTCCCTGGCTTTAATTAAATCATGAATCGCATGTGAATCGCTGACCTGAATCGCGTCTGAATCGCCAAGTCTGACTGTCCCTAATGCCAGCGGTGGCTGTGGACTGAAGGGAAATTTGCGCAATAATGGCAGAGCAAGGGGCTATCAGCTTCCCAGCCTTATATGTAGGTTTTAGAACGTGTAGGGCATCCCCAAGATTTGTCCTCGAGATCTCCACCAAGTTTATACTTTTAAGTGACTGCATGTTGGAACATTCTTGGCCATCTGACGCAAAATCACGTGCAATAAATATAACCCATTTACCGAGCACATACCCACCGGTCACTTTTTGTGATAGCGAGTATATACAGACCGCATTTCCAGACGTGAATGTCCACTGGCCAGCCCCAGAGTTGAATAATAAATTGAATGAGCCTCCAGGAGTCCCAGGACTGGCCGTCCGAGATCGGTGACTTGCATTTCTCACGAACTCAGCTGGTGTTGACGATGTTCATCCTAGCGAACAACTATCAGACCTTTATCCCATCGAGGAGGGAGCCTATGGGACTGTCGTGGCTGCGCTGCACAGACCCAGCCCCGTAAAGTCGCCATCAAACGGATTCGCTCTTTAGATCGTCGAGTGCTGTGTCTCCGAACTCTCCGAGAACTTAGGCTGTTGAAATTTTTCTCTGATGTCTGCCCTCATAAAAACGTGGTTCGATTTTTCGTGTCACGGCCTGCGTCTATAATTCTCTCCCAGATCATCGCACTTGTAGATCTCATCAAGCCTGTTACCCGGGAGTCCTTCAGCGAAGTCTACTGTCGGAGGGCATTCTCCCCTCGCAATGCTTTTGCTCACTGTTTGCCAGTCGTCCAAGAGTTCATGGAAACGGATCTTCACTTTGTCATTCAGACTCAGAGTCTTACAGAAGGTCACCATCAAGTAGGTGCATATTTGGAAGCAATTATGAGCCCGTCATGACATCTATCTAGTATTTGGTTTGTCAAATCTTGAGCGCTGTCAAGTGGATGCACAACGCCGGCATTTATCGTGATCTCAAACCCAGCAATATCCTGGTCCGATTTTTTGCTGGTGGTGCGCAAATGACATTTCGGCCCCTTGTTCGGATACTCGGGAATATTTTTCGACGGGAGCATCTGAGAAACCTGTGGTAGTAATCATCGAATGAGTGAACAGAATATTTAAAGGGAGATAAAATGCATTATTGGTCGGCGTGGCACAACAGTTCTTCTGGGTTAAATTTTGTGAAAGGTTGTGAGAAGGGGCATTGGCTTCCCATCTTCATTCTCGGCCCCTCGCAAAATATGTGGAATATTCTGGTGGTTGATAATGGCCTTTGCGACGTTTGGGCGGTTTTTTGATCCGCCAACAATATTATTGGTCGGCGTGGCACAACAGTTCTTCTGGGTTAAATTTTGTGAAAAGTTGTGAGAAGGGCCATTGGCCTCCCATCTTCATTTGCGGCACCTCGCAAAATATGTGGAATATTCTGGTGGTTGAGAATGGCTTTTGCGACGTTTGGGCGGTTTTTTGATCCGCCAACAATATTATTGGTCGGCGTGGCACAACAGTTCTTCTGGGTTAAATTTTGTGAAAAGTTGTGAGAAGGGCCATTGGCCTCCCATCTTCATTTGCGGCACCTCGCAAAATATGTGGAATATTCTGGTGGTTGAGAATGGCCTTTGCGACGTTTGGGCGGTTTTTTGATCCGCCAACAATATTATTGGTCGGCGTGGCACAACAGTTCTTCTGGGTTAAATTTTGTGAAAAGTTGTGAGAAGGGCCATTGGCCTCCCATCTTCATTTGCGGCACCTCGCAAAATATGTGGAATATTCTGGTGGTTGAGAATGGCTTTTGCGACGTTTGGGCGGTTTTTTGATCCGCCAACAATATTATTGGTCGGCGTGGCACAACAGTTCTTCTGGGTTAAATTTTGTGAAAAGTTGTGAGAAGGGCCATTGGCCTCCCATCTTCATTTGCGGCACCTCGCAAAATATGTGGAATATTCTGGTGGTTGAGAATGGCCTTTGCGACGTTTGGGCGGTTTTTTGATCCGCCAACAATATTATTGGTCGGCGTGGCACAACAGTTCTTCTGGGTTAAATTTTGTGAAAAGTTGTGAGAAGGGCCATTGGCCTCCCATCTTCATTTGCGGCACCTCGCAAAATATGTGGAATATTCTGGTGGTCAAGAATGGTGTTTGCGCCGTTTGGGCGGTTTTTGATCCCCCAACAATATTGGTCGGCATGGCACAACAGTTCTTCTGGCATCAATTTTGTGAAAAGTTGTGAGAAGGTGCATTGGCTTCCCATCTTCATTTGCGGCACCTCGCAAAATATGTGGAATATGCTGGTGGTCGAGAATGACGTTTGCGATGTTTCGGCGGTTTTTGATCCCCCAACAATAGTAGTCGGCGTGGTTGTCTCTGATGCCAAGAGCTGAATGGTAGGTTCTCCCGTTTGGTAAAGCAGCAGCTGCGCCGGTTGGTGCCAATACCAAAAAGCGATGTGCCTCGCCCCAGTCCTCAAAGAATTTAATCAAGGCCTTAATAACCGTAGATTTCAAAGTACCCCCGACACCACCGAGGTACATTTTCAACTGGGGTGGATTTTCCGCGATTGCATGGTTCGCAACAAGGTGGTTCGATGGTCAGAGGTGCGAGTTAGCTCTTGGATTTATTTAATCACCACGGACTCTCTACCGACCTTATTTAATACTTACCTCCTACTGTTGACTACACCGCCAATTTTTAGCGATGTCGTGGGGGCATCCGGCTTTTGATCTCCGAAGGTAATCCGAGGGATGTTTTGAAATCATCCCAGGATGTCGTGAGGATGTTGAAACACAGATTCCGAATCACCCAGCGCCGCGAGCTTCCTCAGACCTTTCGGGTTGAACCTTGTGGCGACATCTCCCGAGATATGTCATGGCATCAGCAGGCGATACCATTTTAAGCCTTCCTCACTATGATCCAGATATAATGCAGGCAACAAAATTACGACCGGTTATATTCATTGTGTATCCAGTATATTATTTAACAGAGAAAGGAGCAGTAAGTTATCAACAAGAATAAGGTACGGTAATTAGGTAGAGATTATAAGGATAATACAGTGAATGCGGGTGAAGGGAAGCTACGGAAACCAAAATTTACTTACTCGTCGTCGTCCAGGTTGATCGGCGAGACAGGGGTCAGGTCCTCAACAAAGACGGTGCCGTACAGGGCAAAGTCATCGTTGAAGAACCTTCCAAAGACCTTGTATCAGGGATAAGTAAGTGGTTTGGCACACGCAACAACTTGACTCACCGAGACATTGCCTCTGCATCACCGTTTTTCTGCTTGCGCATATCAGCGAGGCGCGTGTCAACCCCGTCCCAGTATTTTGGTGCGCCTGGTCCACTCTTTGCAAGTATCGTCTCGTATACCCAGCGCTGAAAAGGATTAGAAGCAATACTGAAAGAAGAGGGATATAGACACACCAGCCACGCAACACGGGCAACCAATGCGAGGGACAGCTTCGCGTCCGGTATGGCCTTGGATCCAAGGAGGAGGATGTTCTGGGTGAGTTCGAGGATGTTGACGGCATCCTTGCGTGTTGCCTGGCCAGGAGGTTCCGTCTCGCCGGGATCACGAGATGTGCCACGAGACGCCCCGATCTTTTAATAATGTTAGTGAGATCCGGAACTGCACGACGACACAGCGGGGGGACTAACGAGGTCCTTCGTAACGTTACGGTAGTGAGTGAGACGACATATCAGAGCTAAAGAGGCTTTACACCTCTGTTCTGCAAACACGCACCAATATACTGTGTTTTGGATGTTCTTAGCATTTGGCTCACACTCGGATAGCTCAATGCTTAACCAGGCCACCTGCAACATGGGATTATCCTATAGATTTGGTTAATGGCCATTATAAAGTGTCTGGACACATAGTGCACTCTGCAGTTGTGGCCCACTGAGAGGTACCCACCTATTTGGAAATAGTGCAATGCTGTGCAGGTTCCTATTGCTGATTATTAGTGACTGAATGTTTCTGAGGTCCATGGAGTCGAAAATTGATGTCCCCTAATTTCTCAGAAACAATCAGCAAAGATATTCTGATTTTACTGCTCCCCTGCACAAAGAAGTGCCACAACACCCATGTGCGCATCTGGCGAGGCATTATATTTGGATGTAAAAAGGAGTTGATTTACCCGTCAAACACGACGAAACATGTCGCCTGAAGACGCCACACCCCTGCACAAATCTCCCATGTCATTTTTTCCAGGGTGATTTATTTTGATATTTTTCCGATATTTTCTGTATGTGTCAGTAAAGTCAATTTCCTTATTTCTTTGGTGCCAAAAAACCTTTCTCACTCCCATCCTCTCTTGGTGGATGGCCAGATGTTCACCGTATCACTGGCATTGATTGACTGAAGTATGGTTAAGCAGGAATATTTTTGTTGTGGACTTGGCCCTCGGTAGGGATAGTCAGGGTTTTTTTCTTGATTCTGTGTAATCATAATGTTGAAGTCCACTGTGTGATAAGGCCAGTAAAGCCGACAAGCGGCAGAGCCTGCTACCCAGAAACATACAGGCCCTTTGAACAACAATTAATCAATTAAGAACATTACTAGTGTACATATCTTTTTCAATGCCAGGATCTGGGCAAATGGCTGGCATATATCCAAATGAACATGTTTATGTATTTTGATCAACAATAATTCACAAGTTGTATTCACAGAACCCGCATTTCCGGTTACTTTTGGCCATGACGAGTAGAAGGGTTCTGTGTTTATCAGCCGGCCTGAAGTTTTAGGCAGGGCCAGAAGATGACAAAAGACTGCCCTGTGAGCCCTTTTGGAAAGGGTTTTTTTCACAGTTTTTTACATGCAGGTCGGAGGGCCCATGCACAATACATAGTTTACCCTGTAATTTACATGTAAAATTGGGCCGATGTAATTTGCATTGACTAATTTTAGCCAGCCCAAACTGATGTACCGAAAATTGTTGAGATGTTGATTTTTCTGCAGCTACATTTTCAACCGCATGACCCCATTGCCTGCGAAGCGGCCCACCGCGCTCTTGCGGACTTAAAAACCGGTGCCGTCAACTTACTTGTGTCTCCGATTCGTGATCCATGCACGCTGCATTGCCAAACTACAATGAGAGTCATGTTGTCAGAATGCATATTGCAACTGGCGAATTACCCTCTTTATAAAATTAACCGTGCCTGTCCGAACCGTTTTCAAGCTCCGCGGGATCTATGATCGTGACCCGCTCTCACCGAATTCAGCCCTCGGCAAGGCTTCGGCCCCGACTCGTAGTTCATGCCGCAACTGTCCCCAACCACCATCCAGCACTTCTGCTTCAAATATGTTCGTCATGGGTTCATGCCGCATCAAACGGTTCCCAGGATGTGATTTTCGTACAAAGGAAATGCTAATATGCACTCTGCTCCTATGAAATGACGAGTATCTGAGCTTGATCTTGTACAGAATATGATTTGTAGTTCACCCACGACCAACGTCAGCATAGCAAAGCCACAGGTTGAGATACATGGACAGAATGCACGCTTGAATTTGAAACATCCAAGAATGCCGGGAGATAGAACTTATCGGAAGGGGAATGCGCAAGAAGTGAAACTGAAGTTGCTGGAATGTCAGAGTCGTCCCAGCGCTCATAAGAATAAAATGACCACCGAGATGGAACTCAGATAGAAAGCTCGGCTTTAAGATGTATGCATGGGTAATTATCCTGGCCGGGAGTCGGAAGAGGAGACTGTACCGTTCAGAACAAGAACTCAGTGTTTACACGAGCATGGCGGGTCCCAATTTAGATGTTGAAGGCTTACTGTGGCGGTCGGGTACTAGCAGCGAAGATTAAATTAGAATTGAAGGCGCAGTCATTTTTTGCCCCATTTGGGATTTTTTCAAAGAATGCTTCGTAACTCACACAATTCTTGCCAATTTTGCTTGAAACCCCAAATACGGTGTTTGCATTTTCAGACCCGTGGCCGTATTGCAATGCCTTACGACTGAAAATGACGGGAATAACCAGGGCTAATTGCGAGCCTCAGAAAATGGGTCTGGACTCGTGCTGGAGGTGAAACTGTCTGAAAATGTAAAGGAGGGCAATACCGTCACACGTTTGAAAATGTAAGGCACTGGAATATGGTCGCGCATTTGAAAATGTAAGGCATTGCAATACAGTCACGGGTTTTTTGAAAATGTAAATTACTGATTGGACGCTGGAGAGGTCGGCTACTGCTCACACCCAGTGAAAACTCCAGGCAGCCGGATCGAGCCGGTGATGACTGATCGAGCCACATCGAGCCTCGTTGAGCCCAATTGAACCAAGGAACGGACCCTCGCTCGAGAAGCTGAAATGACCGCGGAATTTTTTCTCCAAAAGTCCTGGCTCGACGCAGCTCGACCTTGTCCGAGTCGCTGCGGCTGAAATTATTCAAAGTCGTATGATTTTGAATTTCGTCTCACGCTCGCCTCTTGCCTCTTGCCACTTCGCGTGGGCGACGCCGTGACAATCTTCGGCGTACACCGCTGTATCCCGCCTTCGTACCCCAAGGGGGGTGCCGGGCAAGTGTCGGAGCTTGAAATAAATAGACCATCAGATCCACGAAGGCACGTGACTGACACGTCTGTCCTCTCGCCAGCAGGTAAATGAGGTCGAGATTTTCCGCAAGCGATCACTGCTGATTCCTGGAGGCCAGCATGCCCTTCAGCCAGAGCACCGTTGCTGTTCTCCAGCACTACTGCGAATCCACCCTCTACCGAAGACAAATGGTGCGCACTACCTACAGTTACTTAATATTTTCACCCTCAAGTACTTACCTTGTTTTAGGTATGGTCCATGGACGAGTATTTTGAAGGCCCTCTTCCGGGATGAAGACAATTATATCGTCACGCCTCAGCAGCGCATTCCCGAGGATAGCGAAAGCCACATCCCTGACTTCGTCATCGAGGTCGTCAAGATGACCCAGGCTACCCCACTCACTTTCCGGACCGTCCTCATCGTCGAAATCAAGAACAGCCAGCACTGGCCCAATGGACGTGCTGCCCTGGACCGTCAGATCTCCAGGCAGACCGATGCTGCCTTTACAGGCACTGCGCACACTAAGGTGTATTGGATTGGTGCGATCGGGCCCCACTGGCGGTATGGGGTCAAGGAGGACGACGGGCAGCCTATCCAGCCACTCATCTTGTGGCACGACACTACGCATGACAATGCATCCTACACCGATTTCCAAAAGCTGGTCGCTTTGGTATCTGCGCTCTAGGTAGTGATTGCCATTTCCAATGTATCCATGTATCCATGCAATGCCACCCCCTTCTCTCTGTTCATTACATTCGTTGAATAACCAGAGACTTCCTCGAAGGAGTCCTATAGGGACTCGCACTGGGTGGACAAAAACAATCGGAAAAGAAAAAGAAAAAAATCTTGACGAACAACATTTCCCTAAAGTCCTTGGGTCTGTTTCTTCGGAAGCAGGTTGTGTGCATCCATCTGCAAAGGGACAGACATACGACAGCCTCCTGTGTGACTGGTAGACACTGGCGGCGGGCGTGCACGTGGCTGAAGTGCGGCGGAGCCCGTGGAATGGTTGCAGCGGTCGAGGCACGAGGTGTCAATGCAATGAGCCATGATGAACGAGGGCATGAGAATGCGCGCGGAAAGCAGAAACAGAAGAGGAGGAGGCTAAGAGTGGGGTCAGGATGTAGTTCTCGGTGGAGGAGTCGTATGCGGTGACGGCGGGGCCACTGGGGTCGGCTCTACGGAGAGGTTGGCATGCGTGTGAGGTCGGGGAGAGGAGAGGAAGAGGGAGGAGAGATGAGAAGATTTTTAAAAAACGAGAGGGAGAGTAAAGGGAGGGAAGAACAGATGACGACAACGCGGACAACAGGGTGGGGGAGGATTAGCGAGCGATGAAGAACGTGGTGACAGCGTCAAAGAGAAGGCCAGAGTCGATGAGGGAGGGGGGGGATGAGGGTTTGAGCAGCTTCAAGGCAAATAGAAAAGAGAATAGATTATTAGCGAGCTCCTTGGGTATGCACTCAACATCCGACTCCCCGGCCAACTTCCCGCTCACCGTCCACAAGTGGATGCTGCCGGAACAGTCTACACTTTTCAAGCCCTTCCATCGTACGAATTTGAGGGCTTAGGCTTCGGATACACGTTTAATTACCCCGAATACAACTGCAAACTCCTTGTCTAGTGTTTCTGCAGCATCAGTAACTTATTTCAAGTCGAAGTCTTCATGTTTATTCGAAGGAACAGCGGAATTGAGGTAGACCAAAAGTGTGGAGATCGGGAGATCGTTGTTGTCTTCGTAAATGGTTCCGAAGAGGTACTTGACAGATGAGCTTATAAAATTCCGCCTGCCTAATTTCAGAAGTGACCCAAAATGGGAAATATTGTAACACACCGTCCGCCGGCAGAATCTAGGTCAGCCAGCCTGTATTTGTTTGGATTGACATGGAGAGCCCTGAGCTTCGTTTCAAAAGCACCAGGGCCATCAAAATAAATCTGAAGAGACAGTCTGAACCGGAATTTTGCTGGCTATCCTCCCAGCACGACCCCGTCAAAATCCGGCTTGAAATGATTGCACAGTGGCCAAAATCCTGTTTTGGTGCAAAATCTCGGCACATTGTCTGGTGACGGCCTGAATTTGTTTGGATTGGCATGGAGAGCCCTGAGCTCCATTCAAAAGCACCAGGGCCATCAAAATAAATCTGAAGAGACAGTCTGAACTGGAATTTTGCTGGCTATCCTCCCAGCATGACCCCGTCAAAATCTGGCTTGAAATGATTGCACAGTGGCCAAAATACTGTTTTGATGCAAAATCTCAGCACATTGTTTGGTGACGGACTGCATGTGTTTGGTGACAGCCCATTTGGTGATGGCCTGCATTTGTTTGGATTGGCATGGAGAGCCCTGAGCTGATTTTCAAAAGCACCAGGGCCGTCAAAATAAATCTGAAGAGACAGTCTGAACCCGAATTTCGCTGGCTATCCTCCCAGCATGACCCTGTCAAAATCTGGCTTGAAATGATTGCACAGTGGCCAAACTAGGGAATAAATCCATGATCACCCCGTTTGAATTTCCACCATTATTTTTATTAGTGTGGCGTCCTCGTGGCTTCACCTCTGACTTGACCTTGACAGATTCGGCTCTTTGACAGATTTCGGCTGCTTGACGCTCGTGTCAGTGGAAGTGTCAATCTGTTTGTCGCCCTCTGCATCGGGCTTGAGAGTCTTACGTTTATTTTTCGAACCCCTAGGCCGGCCCCGAGATCGTTTTTCAGGCTGAGAGGCAGCAGCCTTTTTCAGTTCTGCCAAGCGAGCCTTGAGTTCGTCAATACTCTCGCCCTCGGGAGCTTTGGGCTTCCTTCCCATGGGCGGTGATACAAGTGGTCACGGATGGCTTACACAAGCACTCATAGATATATTCCCCAAAATAAAAATATTTGTCCCATCAGTCCATTATTTTTATTCTTAAACGAGATAAGTATTCGGCCCTACCGTGAAGTCCCCTATTGCATTCAGGAGGAGTGGCCTCCCAAGTTTCATAGCAATATGTTAGGAGATAGGCAAGAGAGGACAAGAACATTACCAAATCCGGCCATTACACGTGGCCTTGTCCGAAAGAATGGCGTCGTTTGCTCAATTCTCATCTGTTTTCCTCGAAATAAAGATTTCGGCCAGGGTAAAAAACTAAATGCTGATGATCTAGTTACTCAGCTTAGTACCAGCTCAAGCGGTGTAGTCGGTCAGAGTGGCTGGTGTTGCCCAGAAGACCAGAGATCCCGCGGTGTCGCAGCGCAAAGGATCGTATAGCGATGGTCGTGGACAAGAGGCTGGGTACTGACTAAGCTCTATGCGACCAACCCCATCTGGACAGCAGCTGGCTTACATCCCCGACCCGATATTCCCACTACATCTGCCCACCCAACAAAATAGCGACGTCCCCGTCGCGATCCTAAATGGCCCCTCTCTCTTCTCTTCTCCATCCCATCGAATGTAGGGCACGATTCAAGTCGGAAAGCCGGGGATCGCGGTCCCAGTCGAGAGCGGAAAGTGAGACGCGAGTCGGTTTCGGGGCAAACGACGCGTCGGTGAGGTGGTGTACAGGTGCAGGAGGTCGTCGATGAGATGGTGTGCGGAAAGGGGAGGTGCGGGGAGTGCAGGCGGGTCTGTGTTTGCGACGTGCACGAAATTGCAGGCTGGCAAACGGCTTCGTGGTGTTAGAGTCGGAACGGAGGGCGGAGAAGTCGCGCGACGCTGGTGGCGGGGTGAATGTAGAGTCCGGAGTGTGGTGGTCGTCTGCCCAAGCAAAGGGTGGGCCCGTCGCAGCACAGGCGATGATGGCGGGCGGCTCATCGGTCTGCGTAGACGCATCAACGGACACGGGGGAAGGATGTGGGGGTGGGGGAAGCTCGGCGGCAGGTGAGTCTGTACCAACGTCGACAAGGACGCGTTCAAAAGTGACAGGTTTATTCAACTTAGCTGCCTGCTTCTCGCCGAATTCCCGCCCAGCGACGAAGCCGAGACGCTTCCCCTCGCTTAAACCTTCCACCTTTCCCTTCTCGAACCCCAACGCTTCGCCCTCTTTCCTCACGGCCTGCATTGCAAGGTAGCGTCCCGCACTGAACCCGATATCCAGCGCACATTGCCACAGTGAAGCTGCATGTGTGTCGGCGAGACTGGCCCCGTAAATAGCGGCGCGCTCATACGCTTGCACGTGGTTGCCTGGGGGATCCGATGGGGAGCGGAAGCGATCATCAAGGCCCTTGGGGAATGGGGTGAAAATTGGCTGAAGAGCAGACGCCACGTTGGTTGTTGGCGTAGTGGTCTGGCAGACGGATTTTCTGGTAGCCATGAGTTGGATGGACGCGGGAGCAGAGCGGTGAAAATTTCGAGTAGAGATAAAACAGAACAGAATTGGCGGGACTCGGCGGGTAAACAGCGGAAGCGGCGGTGGTAAAAAAAGACTCGGATGACGTGGCTGTCGAAAGCACGGAAAATCGGGTGCAGAATGGCGCTTCTGGGTTCGGATAACACTCCAATCACCAGATGTAGTCGGTCAGAGTGGCTGGTGTTGCCCAGAAGACCAGAGATCCCGCGGTGTCGCAGCGCAAAGGATCGTATAGCGATGGTCGTGGACAAGAGGCTGGGTACTGACTAAGCTCTATGCGACCAACCCCATCTGGACAGCAGCTGGCTTACATCCCCGACCCGATATTCCCACTACAGCGGATCAAAAGATATTGAAGGTTTTTCTTTGAGTGTCCGGGTTCCAGGGGAACGATAGTATATGGGAGTTTGATGGTCTCGCCATCACGAGACAGATCCCCGAAGAAGCTCGAAATGGAAGCAGGCTTCCAAGTGGGACGTAAGTACGGCGCAAAGATGGAAGTGCTGGCAGTCTCACGGGAACTACAGGACGACATGCCCAGGGCCAAAGCCACGGACAAAAACCGATAGGTTTGCTGGATTTTTCCGTGAGAGAGAGAATCGGTTAACGGCGCAAGCTACATGTACCAAGTAACTAAAATGCCGGCGTAGTACGAATGTAGCTACGCATAGTGAGGGCCCCTTCCGAACCGGCAACGAATCTACAAGGAAAAGTGGGCAATCTTGAGACACAATAAACAACTCTTGTTCCCCTTCCAGTTCCGGCATGTTCCTTGGCCCATATTTAGGTCGGATGAAAAGAATATCGAGATCAACACCCCGTCCGTGGAATCATTCATATTCGGAGAAACGCAAGGGATTCCATCCACCTGTGAATCCAGGAGGCTGGCCAAACAGAATCTTAAACTGTTCCATTCCGACAAATTCGCGTGGATACTGGATAGAGTTCTTCTCTCCATGGACCGAGAACGGGCCAGACACTGTGCCGAGGCCGTGCGTAGAATACTTACGAGACATCTGGATTAGTTGACAAGTGTTAAAATAAAGGTGCAAAAGTGGTGTTCTGGGTCAATGCAGACGATAGGACCAAAGATGTTCCCAACCCAAAAGGGAAATTGCCATCAAAATTGGAGAAAGTCATATTCTAAGGCCAGGAAACCATATATTTACATGTTTCAAGTGGAGGATACATTTCTAGTAGCTAGTAGTCGATCCACATGAAGTTGTTTTCTTTCAATAACTGCAAACGACGAGGGAAACCATCGCGCACTTCGTGGGTGTGATAATTGCGTATTTACGCATAGTTGTCGGTGTGGAAAGCCATGCAGGCTCACGGGGGTTGTCTCTGGCAGGCATACCGTGTTGTGTGACATAAACAAAGGCTTAGACGTGTTAAGTAACACTACTACAGCTAAAATGATGGCAATTTCCTTTTTGGGTTGGGAACATAATTTTGGCCGTGACTGTATATGCCACCGCCGAATAAGCCGATGGAGGACGCGCTGGTAAGAGTGCTGCCATTTTCCTTATATTTGATCTAATATTTCACTCGCATTAGCCATGGGATACCCCGAACGATCCAGAGCCTTCTTTCGTTTTTTCTGAGCTGGAGATGGCCGCTGCAAGTGACTCTATTGAACAACAAAAGGTTTCGTCCACCTATACTTAGTCCATGACATTCGGAGCCTGGTCGCCGGACTTCTGCACGAATATAAACTAGATCCATCTAATCGCCCCGCCCCTCTACCAGTGGTGTGCACACAGCCTCTAATTCTGACGACGGAATATTAGCTGCATAGTGGCTCACGTATTGTTCTAGATTGCGCCGGATCCACCCCTCGAATCAGGATTTGGTACGCCTTCTGTGTAATCGAGATCAAACTAGACACCCCGAAATCTGAACAGGTGTTTGATGTTGTTTGGTAGAAAATTTGGCTGGAGATGACCCAAAATAGGGTTCTTTTACCTAGACCCACAACAGCCGTTTTCACACGGTCGCCTGATATGGAGAGCATATTTGGTCCGGAAAGCTGCCAGATGATAGCCAGTACTATTCTGAGCAGTACTTTATTGGGGCATTTCACAGCCTTTGATGCCAACAATCGAGGCTTTCCCACTTGCGATGTTACCGGTGTCTGCGGTTGCCAATTCTTTTTTGCATTGGGGGTTTTTGGCATCCCTCATTACGAATATGTAGGTCAAACCACCAATAATCAATCCCGTTGAAGTGTTGCGCTTCTACGTTGTTTACTCATATTTGAGGTTGCGGAAAGACTTGCCGCGTTCTCGAGAACTACTCAACTTGCTCTTGAGTGTGAAATCCTCTGTGGATGTCAGACTTTGGACTCAGGGAATGGAACTCTTTGTCACAGGCTGTCACACTACAGTACACTCATCGACGACGTACTATGGTGTGAGAGAGATTTCTGCAGCTTCAAGGTAAGGCTAGATTTGCCGGAAAAATTGAACATGACACTCACTCGAGGCCCCGCAAAGCGGGAGGAGAAATTGACCCCCGACTGCGGGTGGCGATACATTGTGTTGGGGTTCGGAACCTTGTGAAGCTAATGCACCGGTCGCGGGAAGTATTGAGGCTCCTGGGGACACGATACGTCGTGTGAAGCGTTGGCGGTCAGTTTCACTAAACGTATGTCATATGTGAAAATGGGAAGGAACTCATCAAATCACGCGTGCTTTGCTCGCACGGAATTTCGGGTGCGGCCAGATACATGCTACTGCGGTATCGTCATCGAGCTCATATGCAAAAGAGCTAGCGAGAAACGTACCAGCACGGGAACACCTAATAATGACCCTATTTCGCCTTGAAATTACTACAGCGCACTACAGACACATATGAAGAAACTTCAAAATTGGTCTCTCTTCTCTCTTCTTTCAGTCATAGCCCACTTATTCATTTGTCTTTCAACCAGATGTGTACGAAGCGAACATTTAGACCATCGCACAACACTGCGCCTATTAGCCTCACTTTTAGGCACCGTTTTTTGCCCTCCCCGTCCTAACGATTAAATGTGGCCCCGTCCATCCACGCTTGGTAAATGATCTCCCTCGGGGATTCTTCTGCAACCGTAAGTTGTTATACTTGGCGGGCGGCGGCCTGACATACCTCTGTGTCCGTGTCCAATGGGTCAGGAAAAATATACTTCAGTTGGTTGGGTACTGCTGACAGCTTGAGTGATGAGGAACCCTGGCCATCATGGAGGGGTGGATTCGGGAAAAGCCGAAGTATGTCATCGAGGCTGTTACTACTGGACCGCTGGTGAGAAGGGCGTACCGCCATATCGATGCACTCGCCAAGGATGAGTGAATTCGGCTTTATATGTCCTCGCTGCGATATCCATAGATCCGGCCACAAATCAAGTCAACAAATGTTGTCCACAAATCAAGTCAACAAATGTTGTCCACAATTGTTGTCCACAAATCAAGTCAACAAATGTTGTCCACAATTGTTGTCCACAAATGTCGTCCACAAATCAAGTCAACAAATGTTGTCCACAATTGTTGTCCACAAATGTCGTCCACAAATCAAGTCAACAAATGTTGTCCACAGTTGTTGTCCACAAATGTCGTTCACAAATCAAGGTCCAGAGTGAAACGGGCCAGGCGTTGTGGAGTTATACAATTTTTTCTGAATTACCATATGAGGTGCATGGCTTACCATATATACTCCTCACTAACGTCTTCCATGTTCCGGAGATGCCGCTTGCGCTGATATCTGTCAGCCGCATGACGAAAGCGAAATTCGCTCGAACAGGACGGCGTGCACGTACTCGAACCCAAGCGCGAAGTAGTTTTCACGGTCCAGGAGCGCAATGGACTATTCCCCGTCCTCGAGGTTCATTCGTCGAAAATGCCGCCTTCCAAACCCACCCCGAACAAGCTCCCGGAACATAGTGCGCTCGCGACCATGTCCCTGCACGAGTTCCACTGCCCAGCGACGTTACCGCATTGCAGAGCATGGTGAAGTGGGACATTGTCAAAGGTATCACGCTCACCAATGACAAGGCGGGATTGTGCAAGGCAGCGTTCGGGATGATCATTGATTATTTCATCAAGCCAGTCTTGTCCCATGAGAATCGAGGTGTGTCTGGGGATGGGAATTTGGCGCTCGAGACATAGTAAGCTGTCGGCGCCGAAGAGTCTTAAAAACGGCAGAGTGCAGTGTATGACTAAGTACGCCGTTGTAAGAGCTGAAGAACCTAGTCTCTTGCAGCCAGACTTCAATATGCCCTGATCTCGTACCTCGATATATTGAAGTCTGTTATTAAGCGCGGGGGTCCGATCAGGGTAAAAGCTTGTTACATAATCTGCACAGCCACAGGTACAATTTCCGATGTTTTGTGCCTATAGCAACAATATTGTAACTCGATTTTTGCGTAGATACATTCATTAAGGTAATGTCCCTATGTGGACAAAAAAAATTAATACGCTGCGGAACGGGGTGGTAAAAGTGCTCCAAGATCCCACGTGACTGCGCGCTCTGTTGAAGCACCGAGCCCTGAACAGCGCCATAAAATGCTGAATAAATTTCACATTGAACAATAACACAGCATTTCCAGCCACCAAAGTTCCAGCGCGGGTTTAATCTCCTTTTTCGGAATGTGAGGAATCTTTCATTTGGGATTTCCAGAAACCGATGAACAAGTATTCAATATCAAAGGCAATTGAGCCCTTTTTTCCGCTACAAAGGAACAAGAACGAGAAATGTACATACCCGTAACTGCGTATGGTGGGCTTCACTTGGTGTCCACTACTTTGTCACAACCGTTACTAGTCGCGCAAAAAATTCGATATTTCTTATCCCTCTAGTAAAAGTGCTCCTTTCAGTGAGAGGAAACTTTTGGCTAGAGAAATTTCTATTAAACTCAAAATTGAGGGAGTTATTCTTTATGGGTTCGGTCAAATTGGGACTGTACACTCAACTGATTTGGGACTCGTCGACTTTACGTGGTGGCTAAGTGAAGCGCACCGTACTTCTTAACTACTCTATAATCTATATTGCGCCAGTCATCGGTAGCAAGGTCAAAACGACGCAAAAGTCCGAATTGCAGCGCTTCGACCGGTAGCTGCATTTTGGTTCCCTCCTGCACCTGTGATATCCGGCCGAACAAGTGCGGGTTAGGCACAACTGAAATACCAAAGGTAAGTGACCCCGTAGAGTACCTCCCGTAGGCATGGTAGCTTGCTGAAATGGCGAGTTACCAAGCGCTACTGACGGCTACCAGGCTGTGTGTGATGGCTACGGGCGGCTACCAGACATAGGCAGATACAGCCGTTTCGAAAATAGTATACAGGATTTGATGGAGTGTTGCTCCTTCATTTGTGCATACCGCTGTTTGCGACCGCGTCATCGGCTATTGTGTTGTGCCTCTCTCGTTGACTGTTGGCTTGTTTTCAACGATTATTTTGAATAGATCTAGAGGGCCAGACTCAAAGAAGTGCAAGCCAAAGTTTCGAGAGCCGATTGGTTGTTTTCGAGGAGTGGTCAAGGAGTGGCCGGAGACGCAGTCACAAACAAATGTCAGCAAAAACGAATGAGCACCACAGCATCAAAACCCGTATACTATTTTTGAAACGGCTGTAGCTACCAGGTGCTATGTAAGGGGGACTTGTCTACAGGGTTACCACGGGTATTTGGGCTACGGAGCGCTACGGACTCATGACCCTTTCCCTGATGTTTACACACTGAGCTCTATACTTTCTCGGTCGTTAAGATTGCCGTCGACCATAGAGTTATATATACTTCCGCCACAGCACGCCGAAGCACCCAAGTAATTCTCACAGGTAAAGTGTCCAGAATTGAACTGGCATTGCACCAAACCAGTAGGACTTGAGAATTGACTTGAGCAAATTGGGTCGAGGGCGGGCTCGGGCAGCTTACTAAACCAATTGCGGCGCATCAATTGAATTGAGCAAATTGCGGGTGGGCTCGGGGCGCTTATTTAAAGACTTTTTATTGCATACAGAAAATTACCGGCATTCTTGCAGACTCGCCCGCGATGCCGGAGGCACACAGCCACATCAAAATTCCTGGTGCCGTGCTGCCAGTGATTTTCCAGAGTTGAATTATTCCAACTCAATGAGAGTTCAGTCAAGAATATGATCACCATTTTTACTAGCATATAATCATAAATCCGAGTACCTGCTGTCGATGCGCGCATATGCAATCTATTCCTGCCACTATTGGCCGAGGCGCTCGCTAGGATCAAGTTTATGTCATGGCCGCACGAATGCCCCTTCAAACTGACACGGGCGAAATACACTGTTCTGGTTCTCGGTGACGCGTGTGCATTGGTGGCTTCACAATTGTCTTCGTACGTATTTCAAGGTCCAGTCCACAGAAGTGGAAACACAAAGAGGCCAGAATTCACCTGATTTTGATGTTTCAGAGGTCCAAAAAAAATCCATTTTTTGGTACAATGTAGGTCAAAGATGTCGAGCGAGTCATTGTAATGACTTGAAATAGTGATCTGTAGTCATTGACCTATGCCGCAACCTTTGCCGCCAACCTCCGAGAACCTCCGCCTTTGTTTGTTCTGGTGTGTCTTACAGGCTATTACTCTTTTTGGACCATGGGAACTTACATAAGCCGCAAAATTTCTGTGTTCAAAAACTCAAATCGTGTCCATTCGCTGAAAGAACTATTTTTGCATCAAAAGAAAATGGGTCAGAAAAATATTATACTGCTCCAGGTAGACACAATATTTTCGAAATCTAAAACCAAGGATCTCTTGAGAGGACTCAAATGCACCATTTCTCGGTTCTACTTTGTGTCTTAATAGAGTCTAAGTGTTTTCCGGAGCCTTATCACTGTCACGCTTTGGTCATGTGACCGTTAGTGTGGCACAAAGAACTGCTGCAAATGTTTCTGAAAATATGTTGTCAGATGCCTTTTGTTTTCAACTAAACAATGATGGTGAAGCTAAAACAGAGTCACTGCATGACACTGAATCTCTCACAAGCACTACACCAGAGGCGGTGTTAGCTCAAGTTTCTGCAGAATGGAAATTGAATGACAAACAAAATATTGCTTTTGAAATTATTGCTCGAAGCTATTTTGAGGTGCTCGAGGCGCGAGCAAAAAACATCCCAAAGGCAGATCAACCACAATTGCGAATGCTCATGTCAGGACCCGGAGGTGTTGGCAAGACTTATGTAGTTCATGCGGTCCAGAAGGTAATGGAGTTGTATGGGGCTGCACATAAAATCAAATTCACAGCTCCTCTCGGTAGTTGTGCTGCATTGATCAAGGGATCCACTCTCCACAGTGCACTGAAGATTCAAGTTAAAAAGCAGAAGAAGAAAAGTTTGGACAAAGAAGAAGAAGAATATACTGTGAACTTGAGCATCCGGCAAAAGCAAGAGCTTGAAGAAGAATGGGCTGAAGTTGATATCCTTGTTATTGATGAAGCCTCCCTTCTAGAAGCCGAACTAATTGCTGAGATTGATCAGCTACTTCGGTTTATCAAAGGGGATTCTCGCCCTTTTGGTGGAGTAATCTTGATTCTCTCTGGGGATTTTTATCAACTCCCTCCCATGCAGCAAACACCCCTCTACATGCCAGTCATGCCATACTCACGAACAAAAAAATCGAGGGAGCGGCAATATATGGCTAGGCTTGGGCGATTAGCCTGGAAGCAAGTCGACACAGTGATTGAATTAACTGAGGCAGAACCGAATGCGTGGTGACTTGCCTTTCGCAGCAGCAGTACAGCGACTCCGCAAACGACAATGTACTGATGAAGATATCAAACTTTTCAACTCACGTGTAATGAAATCCGAAGCTTATCCCGATGGTATCTGTCTAGGGAGTCCCGCGTCACTGGCGGAGGTGGATCATATGCATCCGAGCGGTAGAGTTGATGCAGGTCGGATAAGCCGGTCTGTATTCGAGGTGCGTCATTCAATTATGCTTCGACCTTGTGAAGACTTCATGCAAAGTACATTTGACTCTTGTCATTCATAACCTTGGTCATTCAGAATAAAAAATGGTAAGTAGTTTGCTATTCTAGTCTCGTTAGGCTTCTGGTTGAAAGGACCCTTTTTGGGAGGGGCAACAAAAATGGTACCGAGATTCCTCCATTTCGGCCAGTGTCTTCTAAAAATGTCTCACAGGTGCCCAAGCTTGCCTTCGACTGGTTCAGGTGTCTTCAGCGAGTTCCAATTCACGCTGATGACGGCACGGTTTGATGGCCTAGAATCGATAATGGGGTGGGTCGTGGTTTGCGGGGGCAAAATTGAATCAGAATTGCTTCATGACTCGATCGAGTTGTCGATTTTAATGCCACCACAACTGGCACGTGCTCACACACGTCCATTTTCTCGCTCATATTATGCGCACTTCTGGACCAAAACCCTCGATTATAGGCGCGTACCTAGGCCTTTCGGCTAACCTCCACCGCGTTCTGACCCCTCCTCAGCCGAGCTCAATCAAGCTGCCCGGACGCCCACACATCTTTCGCGGTAAGCATCTCCCCTCTTTTGGTTGGGGCGATAATGAGTATCTCCTCCAGACCAACACGGCAGCGGCCAACGTGTACAAGGATAATGGTCCGACCAAGATCCTCATGGTCCGTCTCTTCCGCCTCCCCTGGTCGTGCTGACCACTGCCAGAAAACAATCCTCATCAAAGGCTGGGATGTCACCGAGGCGACGCTCAGAAACAAGCACTAAAGCAAGCTAGTCAAGGGCCGTGTGCAGTACCATGTTACTCAATTCAAGATTGTGAGTTCTCATCCGTTCTTTCCTTTCATTGGTTGATCCGATTGATGCTCAAGCCCGGCGGTGTACTCAACATCCTCGATTCACCTCCATCGAGCAAGGGGGCGATGGTCGTTTGCGCCCGCGTCGCTCTCATGTGTGTGGCTCGTTTCTTTCCAGAATCGGCTTATTCACTGGAAATTTCTAGTGCGCTGTCTGTCTCTCGACGACAGACCTCGCCTATTACTTGTTATGAAGTAGCCGGAAATGTGCCAAAATTCAGGCTAACACGTGTTTATTTCGGACTCCGGTGTGCTGGAAATTGCTTGGACCGCTTTTCTCGATAAGCCAGGTGTCACGAAGCTCTCCATATCGAAATTTATGACTTGATATTGAAATGCATGACTTGATATGAAGAGCAAATTGTATACGGCCAATTGCCAGATGATACCCAGCCCTATTCTGAGCAGCCCAGTGTGCTGGAAATTGCTCAGACTGCTTGCTCGATAAACCAGGGGTCACGGAGCTCTCCATATCGGGGACAATGAAGCTTTGATGGGAAAAGGCTTAAATCAGTCAAGTGTTTGCTTATTCCACCCAAATCCGTCCATTTTCACAGTCAGAAATGCGTGACTTGATATGGAGAGCAAATTGTATGCAGCAAATTGACAGATGATGCCGCCAAAAATAGCATTCTTTTTTGAAGAAGCATATGCAGTGGGAATCCCCATCCTTTCTTCTCTTCAGATTGTCCAATTCCTACATACTTATACACAAGATGTAGCTTTTGATAGTTAGGATGGAGACACAATCAGAGACGCAATGAAATACCGGGGTTTTTCATTCAAATCGACAGGGGGTGTGATGCGTGACCCGATTTACCAGTTCGACATTAGACTCGTAACCAGTCTGCCTACGGCGTTCTTATAAGGCGAGCTTATTGCCGTAGGCAGACTGGTACTTCTCGGAGCTGTCAATTGGGCTGAGGCGGAGTTTGAAATCTAAGTGTTGAAATTCGCGAAGTATTCTCACACACCGCAATTTTGAAGCTTTCTTCTCCGTTCAAGCTGGAGTAATTGATGAGAGTTCCAGCCCTACACATCTGTCTCCTCAAATTTCCCCCTTTTCACTCAGAAGATCCATAAAATACGAGTCGAATTTAGAGAAGAAATGAATGAAACGCGGCATCGGTTGGTCATCGGGACCGGACCGGCCCACTCACGCCAAGACTTAACTTCAAACTCCGCCTCAGCCCAATTGACAGCTCCGAGAAGTACCAGTCTGCCTACGGCAATAAGCTCGCCTTATAAGAACACCGTAGGCAGACTGGTTACGAGTCTAGTTCGACATTTCAACAGCAGCCGAATTTTCGCGTGACACCTCCAAAATTTCGACAGCGCCATGGAAAATTTACCTTTTTTTGTCACGGGGGGGGGGGGGGAGGTGACATGCCCTAGAGGGTTCGACAAACCCCTCCGTGACGCGTGACCGCGACCAAAATTCGTCCCCGACAGCGGGGTGCGTGACACGTGACTGTCGGTTTGAATGAAAAACCCCAGTACGAGGGCTTACACTGCTTAGATGGGATATACAAGGCGATGTCCAGAATGGGAAATGATTGGTCCCACATTCTGTCGGATTCCATCAGACATTATGCCATGTCGCCATAGAAATACAAGGCGATGTTCAGAACCGGAAATGAGTGGTCCCACATTCCACATTCCATCGGACATTCTGTTGCCATGTCACCTAAATACAAGGCGATGTCCAGAACAGGAAATGATTGGTCCCACATTCTGTCGGATTCCTCAAGTACTGCGGTGGAATTCTCGCTAATGCATCGGAGCTCCGCCTCCGTGGGCGATCACCGATCACAGTTTACATTATCTAGATAAGCAAGTGGAGCCGACGAGCGGCACAGCCCGCTACCCCGGAGATGCCCATCTCAGTCCCAACTCGTCCGATGTGCCAATGAACAATATTTTGTTCCAAACTATGAATTAAAAGTCGATGCAAACTACTTAGTTCACGGGAAGGGAAAGAGTGCAGTAGAAGTTAGGTGGTATATACTACAGGTATTGCGGTACCTATCACAGTCAAGTCTTTCAGTTTGGTGGGAACAGGTCCTAGGAATGTTCTACTGGCTAGATACAGTGCAGGCATTTTCTTCTTCTTCAAGTCTGAGTGGCAGGTTGTACATAGAAAAACACTGGTGGACTGCCATCACTCGGAAGCGATACACCGTCTGGATCCACAAGAATCTCCCGGAGTGGGCCTTCGTCAAAGGGCATCGGAGGTAAGACCGAGTTCGGGTGCAGCCATTTATGCCGGTCAAGGAGACAAGACTCGTCCGACTTCATGTCGGGCCGTTTCAGAACATGCAAGGCCAACTTGGAATCACCAACGACCACTGAGCAATGAGGGCGGAGTAGAACAGATTCAGCACAGGAAGTGCATGTGAAGGTAGATAGCACTTTCGGAATTCGTCTGGTCTCGGAACATGGTCAGTTTCTTGTTTTTCAAAGACTGGGGCTCAAGTTGCGGCCAAGCTTGCTTGATTGCTTCGAGTTGTTGATCACGATTTGCTTGGGCGGTGGCTGCTTGTGCATGACACCGTTCAATTTCTTCCCTTGAGTAATATATGTCTTGAGCGCTCTGCGATACTACTGTAGTATTTCAACCAAATGTTCACAGGGTGTCACCTGTCACCTAATATGTTCACTGGAATTGGTGTTCAAAATCGGTCCGACCGCGTCACCTACCCGGGAAACGTTCGTTTTGTCAAACGGCTTCCCCAGACTCTCCAAGTAACCCAGCCATCCCAACGAGGCTCGAGAAGGCGATTAAAATACTTACAGTCAAGGGATCGGGCTACCATGGACGACTTTGCGCTCGCTTACTGTGGAGCAGACGCAAGGACAGTCGCGACAGCGATGTCATCGGTGTCCATGGGAGGTGTTGCCTCTGCTTCTACTGCACTTGTGGGAGGAGTGTCGGTCGCCGAAGATGATTCCGCAGCGGAATCCACATCCACCGTGAAGCGAGCCACGGCAGCGATGTCGTCGCTGTCGTTGGGAGGAGGTTAGGTGGTTAGTGGTTAGGTGGTTAGGGGGTTAGGGGTTTAGGTGGGTCAGGGCAACTCCTGAGAGCTTTTCTTGTCCCGATTTGGGCGTGATTATCACGGCATCCGCCCCCGAATCGGCCAAATTTCGCCTACTTAATCGGGATGAGGAACTCGGAGCATCATGAATCACTGTGATCAGCATTTTGACGTTTTGATTGCGTCTTTTCAGGGCTTTTTAGCTTGGAAACGCTAAGCGAGCTTAGCCGACAAGCTCACAAGGCTGCCTGCAAGCTAGTCTCTTTTCGACTCCCGGAAATGGTGTATGGGGGTGAGCAAAAATCTCAAAGAACACACTCTTCGCACCTGTGATTACTTCCTACAACACACCGGACAGCCGACAAGTCATCCAAACAGGAATCTTATGAACGTTGCTGGTCGCTTTCCGCTACTGCGACCTTCTTGCACGTCATGCAAAGAGATCCGGGGACACCATCGAAGTGAGGAATTATCTGGAGATAGCCATCGTCAGCCATGGACACGTAGGGCTTTATCGCGTAAAGCATTTTCATCTCCGCCTCATAAAGTCGGAATTTTCAGGTCTTCCGCACTCAAAACAGCCTGCCCCATGGGGCAGTTTATTTTGGGCGGGACGACCATCTCCGCGCAAAAGAAACTTGGCCCCGCGCGAAAGGAACTCGACCACCGCCCCAAAAAAACTTATGCCCCGCGCAAAACAAAATTGAACCTTAAGTAAGTCAGGTACATTATAATGCACTGGGTGGTGTCCATTGTGAGGCACAGGATTCAAATGCCAGTAATGGCACTACGTTCCGCCGTCAGCTAGACTCAAGCCTGTGTGATTGGCTAACCGCATCTCGACTCGCTCCACGGACCTCGGCAGACTGAGTCTAGCCGACGGCGGAACGTAGTGATTGTGAGGCACGTGGTTCAAAATGGCTCACTTATCCAGTGACTTCCATGAGGGGCATGGTGGTGCAGTGGTCCATTGTGCAACGTTTCAACATGTTGCCTGTTTACGTGCAGGAACTTTTTGTGGTCCCGCGTGATTGGCATGAGGCTGTGCTAGCTTTGGGGGGCAGGGGACCGGCGGACACGTAAATTTCTTAATTTGGGCGAACCATCAACCACCTCCGTCTCAATCAATTCCCACTCGATCCCCGAGATCGGCGGCTCATTCGCTCGCGGACCTCTGGCCAAGATCACACTTGTTACAGGGACAGTGAGATTGATTCGCAAAAATTCAAATGAAATAGGAGTAAATATAAAAGTCATTGGTGCCAGTTAAAAAGCCCCGAGTTTAACGCTGACATTCGAAACTGGCGCCAATTGTTCATGTTTGCGTACACCAAAAGTGTAGCCAGGCAAACCGGCGCTTAAGTGAGTGTTTAAGTAGAGTTTGGCTTTGTGTACACTTTTATAGGCGCGCGTGGCGCTACAGTGGGAGCCATCTGTCACTATTGGCGCCGAGGCAGTGCCTGCCAAAGTTTGTTGGATTGGTGACGTGGTGCCGGCCACGGAACTGTCGGCCGGCAGACTCGCGAGCCTGACAATCAGCGATGGTAAAGTGCCGGTCAGAGGCATCAACGGAGTTGGAGCGGAGTTGATCAGATCCGATGAAGAGTGCGGAGTTTGAAAAGGCTTCGGACATGCTTAATCTTATAAAGAGAGAGAAATGGCTGACAATTTGTAGAAGGACTTGACATTAGACAGGTTGCGCACGAGCCGCATGCGGCTGTTGGCACTTGTGCAAAGCCGCAGCGGCTTTCCTGTTTATTTGAGTCAAGCACTATCATTGTATTTCAGAGCTTCTATTCGAAGCCTGAGACACGTAAATGTTCAGTAGTGTGGAAGTCTTTCACGGACAGAGCTCGGGAAACCCGTTTTTTTCACGGCACTGCTCAAGCCGCTGAATTATTGGCTGCTCTAACACACCGTTGGTGCTCAGCCCGGACAGTCTCAGGATAGAAACATCTACCATACACTTGTTTTACATGTATTCTACTGAGATGTATGTTGTCGAGGCCGCAAATCCTCTATTTTCGGTGCGGCTTTGCACAATGACCAAAAGCCGCATGCGGCCCATGCGGCTTGTGCGCAACCTGTCTATTACATTCACTATCCCGGTATTTGGTTGACTGGATAATACATGGGACTCCACCGTATCAAAAATTCAGAGCAATCGGGGGTGAAATGCTGATCCCGCAGCTGTCCTGCCTGAAATCAGGATTTCTTGGGTGACAATTCTATTTATCAACAAAAACAAAAAATGAAGGAGACCATTGACTGCAGATTTTCAGTGCGAGTAGATTGAGATATGTCCCGAGGCAATCTGACAGAAATTGAAGTCAGGGCAGCTGCTCTGCCCAAAATTGCTGAAAACAGAAAAAAAACGTCCGCGCCCTAAGTTCCGCAAACGGCTGTAAAAGTCCTTTGAAGCACCCCAGGCCTTACAGGGCTTTTGAGGACTTTTAAGAGCTTCAATGGGCGCCAAGGGGCTTCCCGCTCCCTTTCAATGTGTTCCAATGCATATCCTCTGCGTCCTTCCGTGAATATTCTGAAGGCATCTCCCAGGTTCCCTTTGGTGGTGATTTTCGGGTCAAAGAGGTGTGAGATCTCTAGGGCTGCCTCCCGTGGCCGTGGCCACGGTTCCACGGCACCCGTCGCACGGCTACCGTGCCCGTGCCGTAGAAGCTTTTTGAGGCACCTCGACGGTCCGTTGCAACACGGCCGTGACGGCCGTCTCACGGGTGTATGGTTTCCTCAGCTAGAAACGTTCAGTAAGGGGTATTTTTGCTCTGTTTTGGGTGTAGGTCTCCCTTGGTGCATGATTTAGGGCCTGATCGTGGACACCAGAATCGCGTTAGAATTCCCTTAGATTCTAAGAATAGAATCGGCTGGGTAAGGTCCGGGTCGGAGGCCCCCGAACAGTGCCCAGGGTTCAAATTTTGATTCAACGCTGCAAATGTTGTGGCTCGGGTTTGGGCCATTCACACTGTGGGACCATCCAGTTCGGAACGGTGGCACATCCGCTAAGCCAGAACCGTTTCGAACCCCAAATTTTTCCCAAGGCCCAGCGTCGACACTGTGATCGAAAAGAGTGAGTAGTGGGTTGTTGTTTCTAGGCGCAGAAATATACACATCTTCATTGCTGAACCTTTAGGTTTGGCTACCCAGGAGAACTTGGATTTCGTGCCATTTTGCTACACGTACAAACAATGATTTGGTCATGGACCGTTAGTCATGGCGAAAATAAATTCAAAAGAAAACGGGGTAAGTCTTAGAAATACAAGAGCGCGCCAGGGCGCTTCGGCTAAAGGTGTTGGGAAAGATGGAACAAACCTAGTTAGCACTCGGATAAATCGTGGAGATAGAAGCTGATGGCGCAAGTTTATTTGAAGGCGGGGAAGGCGGGCCGCACACGGGGTATAGCGGCACTGCGGAGTTCAAAATCTGTTGGTGGAGCCATCAGTGGTGCCGGCCCCGGAACAGCAGAAATTCGGCGGAGCTGAAAAAGCTTCGGACAGACGGACAGGCGTAATTTTATAAAGAGGTAGATATCAAAGTGCGGGGATGTGGTTTTCAACCTCGTGACATCCTAAATTCCACATCCAAGCTCATTTTCTTGCCTGCAGCACGGACTCACGGTGGGGCCAGGGGAGGCTTTTCTCAGATTAAGTAGATACTACCCTCCAGCAACTTCGGTCCGGTTCCAAGCACCACATCCTTTACTTCCATGTAGTGCACTGCATTTAACCTTGAATGTCTCAGCATCCAGTATTTCTCTGTCAGATTCTCGGCTTGTACACAACTATCAAGCTATCAAGCTTCCATATGTTATGATTGCTTCGCCATTTTCACTTGGGGAAGAGATCTTTACAGCAGCACACAAATGGTGAGGATGTTGAACAAAATAATTGTCTCCTTTCCCAAGTAAGGTTTGTTTTTCGAGTTCCCGCGGATTGGGGATCCTGTAAAATGCCAATTCTTCAAATTTTGGCTATAGTTGAGTTGCATATCACAATATCTACAGCAGACTCTCGCTTGATTGAGTAATGATTTAGTCAAACTAACTTTGATCGACTAATCAACTGAGTAAGCTAAGGGGCTCTCCGTTTAGTGATCACTAACTCAAAAGATGGTTTTCGAACCATTCTCACTATTCAAAGCTACATTTTGCTTCCACGGAGCTCGCAATATCATTGTGATGGCCATAGTGACTTACCAGACCCAGCTCGACGCGGCCGCACACCGCAAACGATTTTAGTTGAGAAAAAGCGATCGCTAAATCAGACCCGCGGGAATCTAGTCAACTAAATCAAGCCCCGCAAATAACTGATTAGCGATCGACAACTAGCCGACTAATTTTTAGTCAAGCGAGACTCTGATGTTTTTGGACCTAAAGGTTCAGCACCTGCCTCGAAGAGGCCCAATCCCAAGTCATACCAGTTTAGACATAAACTTGCATGTGGATTGCAACATTCGGGCGAGATTTGGTCCCATAGGAGCTAGTATTTTTCGAACATCGGTGAGTATGAACTTGATTACTGCAGCAATGTCACCGATAACAAAATCTAATTGAGATGACACCTTCGAACATTGTGCAGTCTCCGAAAGAGAGTCTGATGTGGAGTATTTCATCGATGGATGGCCGAAATATGTACATCATCGAAGAAGCAAGCTCGGTCACATTGTTGGTAAAAACTTCCAGATTTAACAGCTGCACAATGACTTCAGCCGTACCACGAGGGTTCGTGCCGTCCCTGAAACGGAGTTGTGTGTTAAGGAGAAGTTGGAAATTGACCCCAGTCTCCAGACATTGAGAGTATGCACTTCCCGCCCGGGCACCAGACGGGGGAGGTCGTTGGCCTCGATAGAAAGTTTGCGGATATCGGGAAGGAGGCCCTCTAGGCCTTCCTCCGGTTGGTGATAGAACATCTTTCTTTGTAGCCTTGGTTCCGTTATAGTGCGGTGGCGGGACAAGAAGTCAACGATGTGCTTTGTGACTTCCCCATTCCAGTGGAAGGTGGCGAGCCTCGGCCAAAAGCAACAATGGGGAATGTAGTATGTTACCCAACTACGGTCAGGTTCTCCTGCCCTATCCTGCCATGGCAAGGGTGATCGCAAAACGGTCGGGATCAAATGGGAATCCCTCGCATCACAGAAGCCGCTTCCCGGCATCTGGAAGCCCACGGAAAGACCGATTTTTCCCGGTATTTCGTTCAATTCGACAGTCACGCGTCACGCGTGACCTTTGTATTGCGGCAATAATTTTTTCTCGATTTATGGGAAATCTTTTGGCCGAAAAAAAGTCGGGGGTCGTGTCGAATTGAACGTAATAGTACAGTACTTCAAATAGAATTATCCGTACGTAAGTTCTGTATAGTGTGACAGTTTAAATTAAGTTAACACGGGTCCATTACGTGGTGCCTGATGGCAATCCCAATCTTGCTTCGTTTGAATTCCCGTCGAAACGGAGCTGTCGGCCTTTTCCACCGATGGCAGCTCAATTCGTGTAGCTGACATAGTCCGTTGGAGTGCTCATGCATGCCCTGAGCCATAGAAGCACATCGCGACCCGAACGGGATACTAGCCCGAACATAAAGCGGAAATGACTAACCACGGATGCTAGTCCGAACATGAAGCAGAAATGACTAATGACCAAGATTTGAACTCGGAGAATTTCTTCACCTTCTGTGACTGAAATTGGCTGGCACACTGATAAACCAGTCAGAAGGATAAGCTGAAATATTCGCATTTATTTTAATTTGCGTTCACCACTTCCTTTCCTATTTTTCCTGCGATGACCAATGTTGTATGACGAAATTTTGTTTGTACTTGTAGCAAAAATCAGCCCGAAATCCATCTTCTCCTGGGTAGCCAAACCTAAAGGTTTAGCAATTACATAAGTACGGGAGGCGGGAGGGCGCAATAATATTACATAAGAAAGGCGGTGATACGGGAGGCGGGAGTAGAGAGGGCGCAATAATATTACATAAGACAGGCGGTCATACAGGAGGGAAAGCCGGAACTACCCGAAGTTGAGGCAACAAGTTGAGGCAGGAAGTTGAGGCCAAAGTTGGGGTTGCAAGTCGTGCCCTTGTGCACGACTTGCAAGTCAGGTCCAATTTCCTGCCTCAACTTCTGCCTCAACTTCTGAGAAGTTGAGGCAGAAGTTGAGGCAGAAGTTGAGGCCGAATTTTTAACTTTGAAACACCCTAATGTGTAAGGAGCCATAATATGTATGGTGGACCAATTCATGGCTGCAAATGAATGATATGTGCAAAGATTCCATTTCAGTATCAAGCCATGGCTCAGCTGTGGCTTAGCCAAAGCCGTCGTAAGCCAGCCATAAGCCGGCGGGTCGGCTTGCCCGATTTGGAAACGGCTTCGAAGCCATCAAAAAGCCGAGCCGAGCCAGCCATAGCCGAGCCGCGGCAACACTAGACGCGTGCAACCGGCCCGAAGCCCGAAGGCGACGAGAACGTCGAGTCGCACTTCCACATCGCCTGCTTCCTCTAACCACCTTGTGTGTTATTTTTCCCCCACCCCTGCAGTCCTCGATCTGCATCCTGCCCACCGTCCCCACCTAGCTCTTCGCCCTCCTCCTCTCCCTCCTCGCCGTCACAATGAGAGCAGCCTGCCTGGTTGCAGGGCATTTGGCCGATGTCTGCAGCAGAACCGCTATGAGCTGCATCTCCATCTCCTCGATGAGCGCAATCAGGACCACCACCCTCCTGCACCTCCCCCATGCCCGCCTCCTCCCCCTCCACCAGCAGCAGCTCCACCCCCAGGGATGTGGAGCTTGAGCCCAGTCCAGGACCCACGAGCTCACTGAGCCCCCTCTTTGAGTCTACACCACTCCGCATCTTCGAATCTACACTCCTCGTCCTCACCCCGCTCACCATCTGCATCTTCGTCGAGACAGGTGACTACTCGTTTCCCTAGAGTGGGTGTAGATGGCGATCCTACAAGGGTTTCACTGTCTAGATGGAGAGGCGAAAGAAAGCGGCCTGAACCTGCACACCATCTGCATCTTTGTCGAGACAGGTGACTCCTCGTTTCCCTAGAGTGGGTGTAGATGGCAATCCTACAGGGGTTTCACTGTCTAGACAGAGAGGCGAAAGGAAGCGGTCTGAAAGAAATTAATTAGCTGTGAAGAAGAGCTTATTTCCTTTAGTGGTACTTACCACGCAATGGCGGTGTATTGTCACCTTGCAAGGTAGGCGAGCTGCCGAGGGGCGACCCATGGTGGTTGGGGGAAGAGGTTGGCATCGACAATGGAGACAATTGTGCCATCTGAACGCCGGCGGCACCAGTGGCAGGAGCAGGCCTTCATAGGGTCGGCAGAGCTGGCAAGGTATGCCGTTGAACAGCTGGAACAACATATTAGCATAGAATGAAAGGAGCAGGGACATTACGCACCGGCCAGAAAATCTTCCCTCCCCTGCCCATCCTCCGGAGGAAAGCTATGCATCCTTTGTGGTTCCACAGCACGCCGTGGCAGAGGCACAGTTGCTCGAGCAGCCTGGGCAGCACTGGCAGAGGATGCCTGCAAGCTATGCATTGGTTGGCTGAAGCTGGCAGCAGGACTAGCAGTTGGTGCGGCAAGAGCTGCACTGAGCCGTGAGCTGAGTTCAGAGAAGGAGGGTGGTAAAGATTCCCCTTGCGTGTTCATGTAGGCCACGAAGGACACGGCGAGGTCAGGATGGACAAAGACATCTGGCATGGGAGACAATGGTGGCGAGAGCAAGGAGCTGGCAGAGTAGTTTTGACCAACTAACCTCATACATGTCCAAAATGTCTATAGACACTCTCAAACGGATTTATTTGCCCTCCTTGCACTTGCCCGAGGTCGCCATCAATTGGATCACGTGTGTTGATGCGTGGGCGTGATAACGAGATCGGAGGCCGCTTGGAAATGTCGAAATGGTCCAACGGGTCACGCGTCACACCTGGTGTCGATTTGAACGTAAAAATATAGTATGTTCCAATCAAACCAAAGGAACCCAACCTATCTACCCCTATGAGCGAGCGATTTTTCTAAACTACTATGCAGCTTTTTCTTGAGTGAGTGGCGGGGATAGGGGCGAGATTTAGCGATTAGGCTATCGGCCCGAGATCAAAATCTGATGGGGATTTAAGACTTCGGATTGCAAACCTCACACAAAGCGTGTGAATAAATAACGATAAATAATGCCATAAATTTGCCTATTCCAGCGCCTGGTCCACCTGCTCACTCTTCGTTCACGCAGCCCAGATATGTACTTCGGGTTCTGCACCCTTGCGCACGCCTCAAAATTATGTAGTAAGGTTCTACCACCCGATCGGGCACCTGACCTTAAAAACAGACTATGCCTGGTCTCAGACTGCAGAGGGTTTTCTCTCGCAGCAACTTAGCACTTTCATCGGCACTGGAACCTAGTTGGGATCCTTCTCTCTGGTGTTAGCAAGATTAGAGTGGTACCGTGCCGAGAGAGGAAGAGAACATTAGCCTCATGTGCTTTCCTTCAGTGCACGTCTTTTGTGCGAGCCGCGATATGCACCGAGGTAAAATATGTGCACAGCCACAAAATTTAAAAAAAATTCCACAACACGGTTCGCCGGGGGTTAATTTTCTTGTGCACATGTTGAGGGGTGTATTCATCCAGCCGGACTATGATTCAACCAGAAAATGAACACTCATCCCACTTCTGCAAAAAATACGCGCACGGCCACAAAATTCCATTCGGCTGTGCAGGTGTGTTATTAGACTTGGAAGGCTAATGGGCCCGTATTAGTCCCAAGTCGAGGATGATCTTAACCCCTACAACTCGAAGGCGAAGCACCGGAATCGTCATCCGAAGCCCAATGCGAAGGACACTGCCGACGACAAATCACCCCGCGACTCGGAGCCTGCTCCGCCGGCGAAGAAATTGAAGGGAACGGAGTATACCGTTACCAGGGCCGTGGATGACGGTAACTATCCGAAGCCAAGCTCCATGAAGTACCATTCCATTCTTGTTGAAACTCGCCCAGCCAGACTCCTCTCGACGACTTGCAGAAAATGATTCGTGGTAGTAGTACAAAAACTGAAATTTACAGCAGTTTGCAAAGTTAATGACAGTTGCCGGATTTAGTAAATAAGAAGATCAAACTGCCGACTTCCTCTTTTCTTACGCTCATTGTGAGCTCAATTCTTGGCCGTTCTCCTTGAAAATAGGTGCGTTCGAAAGTGTTTCCACCGCGCTTTTTAACTGATGTGGTCTGTACGCTTATTTGCGACTTTTTTTTTGACCTTATTCGGCTCCCGCACCGTGCAGCGCCTCTCTTACATCCATTCTTTCTCACTCAATTCCACATCAATTTAACTCAAAATAGGCGCGTTCAAACGGAACTCTCAGCCGCTTCTTGAGTCTACAGTTTTACCCGCCAAAAACCTTGCCTTCACAGACCTTTTTCTGCGCCTGTAGTCCGCATTCTCCTCATTCCTTCCATTTCTTCATCTTTTATCCTCTGATAACGTGTATACTATACTGACCATCGATATCTTCTCTCCGCCGTTGACGTGGTCGTACGCGCACGCGTATCCGAATACGCACTCAGAAAAACTGTGAGGGAAGATGAGAGGAAAAAGCCCACACACTACCCGAGTACCTTGTAGTAACCCTAGCCATAGAGAATAAAAGGCTACGGAAAGTCACCCATTGTGCAGGTGATACTACATAGTAAGAAATCGATTCACAGGCTGCAACATTTGACCCAGTCAGTACCGTGAACAAAGCGACTCATGTCCACGACAACTCTGGTAGACGCAATGACGATGAGACAGGGTGGCAGCTGTAGGTAAAAGCGGTATTCTGGAGGCACCCACATGATAAGTTCTTGTCTTGGACCTCCAATCACCGTTTTTAATTTCGTAAATGTTGACTGCTGGCCCCGTTTCGTGTGCGTGAAAATCACCTCCATGAATTTCGTGATCCAAAAAAGTTACATTTGTTGCCTTCATTCAGAAACTCGTCCTTGGGAAAACCACCACACGTGCTAGATCCCGTACCATGAGCGGTTTCAGTCTCCAGCCAGAGCTCTCAACCCTTCCATTGCGCTCACCCCCGAGGCAGTGCGTGACTTGATATGGATACTGCCAGTTTGGTAGACGTCTAGATGCTGATAACCATTTCAATGAACTTAGTCACCGGAAGGTCGCCGCTACCGACCACCTCTCTCAAGGCGGGGCTGTTTTTGTCCCTAAGATGAACGAATACCACCCGCATCGTCGCCAGGTATAGCCATGTCATTCCGTACTTCTTGTGCACTACGCCTTCAATTTCACTGGCCTTCAGGAGGATCAAGTCGAAGGCTAGCCAAAATCAGTAGCTAATCAGCAGATATGAGACGGACGCACGAGCACCGGAGCCAGAGGCAAGAACATCGCAAACAAATTCGATGCATGTGTTCCGCTTTTCATCGTCGGTAATACCACTAGATCCCATGGACCAACCATCCTGTGATTCTTTGAAGCAGCCAAGCAACGGTGGCACATCTACATCGTCATGGCGCGGTGCCGTCTTCGTCGCCCGGGCCCGGGCCCTCTCCTCTTTGACTACTGCTTTCCAGTTTTTGACGATTTCCTTTGCGAGGTTTGCCACGCTCATCGACGCGTGAAACCGTAGCCTTCCAACAGTAAGACTGGCCTTGCTATCCTTGGGGATGGTCAGCTGAGAGGAGAACTTCATGCGAAAAGGTTGAGGTCACCCTGAGGATGGTCTCCGTTATTGTCAACTTGTCGCTGTTCAGCGTGGTCAGAATAGTCATAATTTCCTGAAGCGCGTCTGCATCACAATTATTGAGAACGCAACAATACGCACCAGCTCATTACATGTGCCCTGTAACTGCATCAGAAGAGGTGCTACCTGTAAGCTCATGGTCGTACTTGATGAGTACGCTACAGTAGTACATAGTGAGTCACATTGACACGTCACGTTAACCACGTGAGTACATGTACCGTGATCTGGTAGACTCAGTTTTGTGACTCAGTGACTTACGAAAAATTTCGTGTAGATTTTTGGGCATGTGACATGTGACCATACGAATTGAACGAAATACTACAGTACAGGCCAAGCGGATTACCTGCTAGGAGTCCATATGGAAGATAGGGGGTTCGCGACTCCCCTCCCCCAAAATAAGGCAGGTATGTGTCAGCGGCATGAAAGCGGCTCCTTTTAGAGCTGTAAACATGACCAAGAATATTGAGACCAGTGTAAGGCGGACGTTGTGGGCGTGTCTACCTTGCGGCTGCCTCCCTGACGCCTACCTAGCTCCGACTATCCGAGTCACGTCTTACGTGTATGTTGTGGGCGTGTCCATCTTGCGGCTGGCCTCGTGTCCAGCACTTATAATCCTTGTCGAGCACCGTCTGCGGAGAAATTCCCGTTCTCTTGTCGACGTTCTTCAGTGGTAGAGAACAAATACGCACAACATCAGGGCAAATAATGATGGGACGTCAAACAAGAGGTAACCGGACTGGGCGTCGCCTGTTTCGGTGATCGACGTTTCTTCTCCCGCCAAATGAGAGGCTGGAACTTTGAAAAAGTGAGAATTCATAAAATTTGGGTCTTAAGGTCCCTTAGTAAAAGTTGAATAACTTTGAATTCTCTATCCATAGAGCCCAACTTGTTTTTTGGGGGGTCAGAAAAAATTAAGTTGGTCTTATTTGAAGAGAATTCAAAGTTATACATTCTCAGCTCAGACATCTGGAGACGAAGTTTTCAAGGTTCAGGCCATTTTGAAGCAATTTCGCAAGTCCGCACCTCTCATTTGGCAGGCAGATCGATTATCACCAAAACACGCGACGTATGGTGCGCTCGGCCTAAATATTACCAAACAGGAACGAAATTTATTGCACCTGATCAAGACTCTCCTACCTTAGATCCTCTAGCCAAAACACTCCGATTAGATAGTAGTTCAATTGTTCAAGAGGGATTTTTTATTGCATTAAAAATATATATTTTCTGGACAGCAAAATTGAGAGATCAGTGATCCCATCAATCAATCAGTCACGTGTAATGACGATGTCGCCCCTATGTCACCAGCTACTGGTCCTTCCTTCAACCTTCCGCCTAACTATTCGCGCGACAACATATTCATATCGTGTCGCTTAACATGTATGCTGAGGTGGAAGACCAAAATACGCGCCGCTGAACTTGTGTTTGTACCAGAAAATTTTATCGATTTGTAATAACGCGGCTACCGGTCATTAGATCGACCTTTGCCACGGACGATAACAAACCGAGGTACGAGGTTCAATTGTTATAGTGTCTGTTTATAAGAGACTACGATATAGCCACGGACCCGTTCTCACTCGCAGCCCGTCCCTCTCAAGCTACATACATTTCTTTAGACGACCGGCCTCGAGACGTGTTCTTCAACCTCTGTGTCACACTTCAATGCTTCAGATCTTCAAATTCAAAGCTTGTCGTCGTCTAGACTCTGCCAAGGCCGTGGCGAGGGGCCAGGGGTTTGGAAATACGACGTAGAGGACCAGATACTTGAAGTGGAAGAGGAGGAAGACTTCTTGAGCGGGATTATGCGCCAGGCAGGTGAGTGTCGAGAAACAAAAACAGTGTTGGTTCGGATTCTCACACATGACACTGATTGGCGCCAATTTCAGAGACAAGTCCAGAATTGGCGCCCACGCGTCTCGCCCCGGGCGGTATCCATTGAGAGCTCCTTACTGCTTCCCTTGACATCGCGCTCATACACATCTCTTCTACCGGCATTGATGATCCGGAACCTGAGGATATTCTGGCTGGTGGTACATGAGAGGCCACCGACGCCGAATGGTTCCCTCATCCGTCAAGATTGGTAGAGTCGTCTTCATTTCCTTAGATAAAAAAATATTCAAGGACTTGTATCGCTTCAACAGATGTTTTTGTTGGATGCCCTCGACAGTCTACCTCGGTTGCGTTCCTCCGGGTCTCCGATGCAGGTATTGCTCTTGATATTAAAGGAAGCTCGATGTAAAGATGCCCAATCCTTTGACCATCTGGGTTGTGTTCAGAAATCATTTCGATCTGAGTGGAGTCCCAAGCATCCCATGCAAGTCGGTTCAAGGAAATGTTTTTTTTCATTGAACGACCGCCGCCATTATTGTGCAGGTATGCAATGTTTCAGTAAAATTTGCGACAAAAGACTCACCGAATTTCAAGTACTGGGCTAACCCCACAACTCAGAAGCTCATCCACGTATACCCCGAGATTCCTAAATATGGCATTATTCGCGAGGTTTGGCATGCTCGTAAATGGCGCACAAACATGGACCTCGACACGCTTGACCCGATATATGATGCCGGTGACCGCCATTACTACGTCAATGAGGTTCTGCGCCTCAAGAATGGACTTTTCGTAATCCCCATCCGCTGGGTCATGTTTGAGGACCACCTAATAATCCCACATACCACCCTCTAAAAGAGGTGCCATACTGGGCTCGATGCCCCCTCTATTAGTGGGTGGAACCATTAGGCCAGGGCTCTATGCAATAAACCATGCAAAACCTCGCAAAAAAACACGCAATATTTCGCAATAAATAAGGTGGGAGGACTTGGAGGTTTGCGGGCGGGTGTTCTCAGCATGTTCCGGCATACCTGTCATACCCGATGCGTCGGTGCTATAAACCACGCAAAACCTCGCAAAAAAAACACGCAATATTTCGCAATAAATAAGGTGGGAGGACTTGGAGGTTTGCGGGCGGGTGTTCTCAGCATGTTCCAGCATACCTGTCATGCCCGATGCGTCGGTGCCATAAACCATGCAAAACCTCGCAAAAGAACACGCAATATTTCGCAATAAATAAGGTGGGAGGACTTAGAGGTTTTGCAGGCAGGTGTTCTCGGCATGTCCCGGCGTGCCCGAAATGCCTGACGCGTCGGTGCCATAAACCACGCAAAACCTCGCCAAAAAAAACCCTAAGAAAAAAATCAATTTAGCGTCCAACAAAAACATATATATAAAAAAAAAGAGTCTAGTTGTCAGAGTCACTGTCCTCATCACTGTCCTCATCCATACCCTTCAAATTGAGCGCTTTGAACTCCACTGTCCCCGGTCGAATTCCCGGTGGGCCTTTGCACATAGAGGGAGGGAGCTTGGTTGTGATCGACCCCGACTTCCCCTTGGCCAACGCCCGGAGCCTGTCGTGCATCATCTCAAATCTGCTTTTCGCTGCATCCAGGGCCTGCTTGGAGCGAGACTTGGGGGTGGGCTCGTCGGAATCGCTGTCGTCCTGCCGCTTCCTCTTCTTCTGTGAACGACCACCATCGCCGGCAGTGGACTTGGGTTTTGCACTCGGGGGATCGACCTTGCGAGAGGTGGACTGGCGCTTGGCCGGACGAGGGTCAGTGGTATCATCTGCCTTCCGTTTCTTCGACCCCTTCTCCGACTTCCTCGCCTTCACCTTCGCCTTTTCCTTCTCCTTCTCCGCCTTCCTCCTCTCCTTCTCCTTCTCCGCCTTCCTCCTCTCCTTCTCTTTCTGCCGCGTCCCCTCCTCGTCAGTCGTCTCATCCTCCTCCCAAACACGTCGACCTGGTGCATCCTTTGCCTTGCTGCGTGTCAACAGAGCCTTAGACGGCTGGGATTTGCGAGAGCTCCCCTTGTCTATGCACGTCTTCCTGACTGTCTCCTCCACCTCGCCCGACGCGACCATCTCCTCGTACATCTCCTTCACCTCCTCCTGCTCGTCACCGTTCAGCTTCTGCCAGTAGCAATCTCCAGATTCCCAGGCGTCGCGAAGCTTTCTCATGCTCTCAACATCGTGGATGGAGGCCGGGTTCCTGGGATGGCCTTCAAGGGGCCAGCGTCGTATGATGACGTGTCGCTTGAGTACAATCTTCTTCCAGTACTGGACCCAATTCATTGCAATTTTCTTGGCCCCAGTCGCAGAAGCTAACAAGCAAGTGAGTGATTGTCAAAGAATACTCATTCAGAATTACTCACCGAGTCCGGCCAGTATCCCCTTGTTCACGCTTATGCATCGACTGCAAGGTATCTATCCCCGTCAGGCCTCAAGAATTAAATCAGCGCCAAATATCTAATCAGGGTCTGGCAGGACCCACCTTTCTCTCGAGCGATACACCACAGCTCAAACTTTTCTGCCACATCACGGAAGTTCTCGCCACCGATCTCCTCAAAGAAGTCCAAGGCGCCCAAGGACTGACACTCTGTCGGGAGGGTCTTGTCGTGGATGTGGCCTCGACTAAACATACAAACTGACCAAGTATGCTCTTTTTATTCCTTGCACAACAAAAATTTCGGAGGCGGAGACAGCCCAATTATTCTTCAAACACGCCATTGCTGAATATGGCATTCCATTCCAAATTATTCCGATCGCCACACGCAATGGTGCCACGAGTTCTTGGCTGAAACCGCTTAATGGGAATGAAGCGTGCTCTTACTACTATCATCCCCAGGCTGATGGTCAGACTGAAATATTGAACCAAGGCCTTGAAATAGCCTTACGAGCGTACATTGGCCCATCCTGAAATGACTGGGTGCAATATTTTGACGCTCTGAAACTGGCGTACAATTCAACACACACTGTAAGACTGGGACCGGGTTTATTTCGTGGTGAAATTCATCCATTTTGAACGGGTGATTCGTGTTAACCCGTTTATCGAGCATTTTCCACCCATTGTCGATTAACTCACTATGTAACCCGTTTCTCTCCCTCGAGGAATCGGGTTACATTCGGGTGAATTTGCCCCGGTTTTGGGGACCACATACCAGTACATTCTCACCGGCCTTTTCACTCCGAGGCTTCCAACCTATTACAGGCTCCACCGTTCTCTCACGAGCTGACGCAATTCCACGCCCCGTGAACGAGCCTATAAAAGAAGGGGGGGATAAGTTGGTATTAAACGAGAAGGCATCACAAATGATCGACGAATTCGAAGCTAACCGAGCGCGGGCAAAAGAAGCTTTGTTGCTTGCTCAGTCTTTCAATGGCGTGCCTACAATAAGGCCAGACTTACTTCAGAGTTTGAGGAAGGAGATCTTGTTGTGTTGAACCCCCATTCACTTCAACTCCGCAGAAATGAGAAGAGCCGCGGCAAGAAATTACTCATGAAATATGACGGGCCATTTGAAATTATTCGGAAACTTAGCCCCGTCACGTAAGAGCTCTTGTATACAGTTGAATTGCTCATAATGCATAAGGCCAGTGGGCCCCCAAACCCTATGCATTATGAGCAATATGCATTGTGAGACTATTCCCATGGTGTGACATACGTGACATTTGTCACAGTTTCATTCATTTGTGTTGGAATTTCAGGATGTAGGCTCTGGGGGCTGGAATAATATGTGCTGGGAGTCAAGAATGACTGAGATTGGCCACCAAGTGCTCTTTGGAATGAATTCATTGACTGTGCCAGAGGCAAGTCAGCATTATGTGATTGACCTAAATAGGAAATTATGGTTGAATAGGAGTTGATTCGGTCAAATTCTCACATATAAATGATTGATTTGGTTGGTTTTGGTCAGAAATGACAATCAGACTATAGTTTCAGCTCAGAAATGCACAACGACCTAGAGAAATGCCAAAACACTGCACTCAAGATGCATAAATCTTCCCAAAACCTTATGCAATATGCATTATGAGAAAAATGCATAAAATGCCAGCCTACCAAGTTGGTGGATGCCAAAAACCTTATGCATTATGAGCATTATGCATTACGACCTAATGCATTATGAGCAATTCAACTGTATTTACAGCCGTTGTCAGTACCGAAGGCGCGGATCAGAAATATTCTGTTTTGGGACATTTTCAAAGAATTCCCGGTATCTGAGTCGGTTCTGCACAATTTGAATTCGCCGCACGTAGATGAGGCGGTGCTGTTTCGGAAGGGATATATAAGGGTCTTGCGCAATTGGCAGCAAACGTCCGATGGAAAAAGCTCACGGTTTCATTTTTCTCAAATGAGAAAGTATGTAGTACAGAGTAAATATCAATCTGGAGTGGAGAGCATACGGCAGACATTGGTACTCGGGAAGAAGCTCGATTCAAAAAATCTCGCAGCGTAACGTGGCCTGACCGAAGTCCACGACGCACAAACAAAGAGCGCCACGGGGACGATGCACCCCATGCGTTGACGAAATCCCACTGTGGATATTGACGGCCGAGTTGACCTCAGTCAGAACGCCTCGAGGAACCCTGATTTACAAGTCAGCACAAAGAGAGTTACGACCACAGTAGGTTGAACACGCACTTCACGAATACATCGGCACGGCCCTTATGGTTCTTGGGGTTCCTAGTTGGAGGGTCGCTATCAGTGGCAACCCCACCGACGATTGAGATTGTTTATAGAGCACAGCGTAAAGGGCGGGGATGATGATCGCCAGACGAGCAAGTGCGGCATAAACGTCAATCCCACGGATGATGAAAGTATATTCGCCGGCGAGGTAAATCCTGGAAGCCAAGCAAGAACGCAATCCGTCGTCTACAGACTTCTCGCAGTAAACTGACGCAGTGCTGCCCGTGTGGCTGAGGCGCGCCACCCCGGGATTAGACAAGGCTAGCGCAATAGCGTCAAGATCGACGATGGAGAAAGACTTGGTGAATGCAGTGGCCGTGAGGCCTAGCGGGGGGCTGGACAAGTAAGGGTTGCAGGGGGCAGCCCGATCGGTGCGCGGCGTTCTAATGAGCGAGCTCACACATCGCCGGGCATGCGCATTCCCCTGTTGAACCTCCAATGGTATGCCGGACCCATCGGACTTCTTCGTTCCATGGATGTGGGTGCTCTGCGCGAGGCTAGGATTAGATGTTCGACCATACACTCGAAACTCGAGAGCACCATTGTCGCGCTGAAGCTACTGACACGCCCCGACATACCATTCATATTTTCCCACGAAAGGCGGGAGTATTTGGATTTTTGTGCAAGGCTCGTGGATGTTTTGTCAAAACACATCCCACACACACAGACCATCCGACTGCCAGCGGTGCATGGATACCTGAGTCTCGTGAGTATTGTCAAGTCTGCGAATGATTATTGGTTGTAACTTGATCGTTATAGGTAATTCAGCGCATAACGGCGTCAATCCGCCGCTTCACACGGCTGGAATTTCTCGCAATTGAATATCATACCTCACAGTGGATGATGCATGAAAATATGAGCATCCCATTGCAGGCTTTGGGGAACGCATGCCCCACTCTGGAAGCATGCCAACTCAGTAAGTTCTCCTTCACTTGTCAGGCCCCGAGACTGATGTCGTCTAGGTGATCTGGCTTGGAGAAAGGTGGATGGGATGTGGGAAGATTGCTCCCTGGAGGACTTCCGTCTGCTTGCTGGACTCAGTTAGACCACTCCATTCCCGCTGTGTTGAATGCTTGCAATATTTCTTGGGGAGTATTTTCACTGCGGTATATCTTGCCGTCACCGATCCGCACCCCGTGTGAATGGGATCGCTTGTGTGCGGGAGTTTCACTCCGGGAGAGCATTTTGGGGCTTGAAATATCAGTGAGGGCTAGATACATTCGAGGTCTGTATTCTCTCGCAGGAATTTCAAGCGTGGTTGTTGTCAGAATCGGCACCTCAAGGCCAGGCACCGGCAAACGCTGTCAAACTTCCTCGCCGCGTGTTGCCAGCCTGCATTTTTTTTACCTCCCACATCCATCTCCGCTCTTTCAAGAATGAGATCCACAGACGGCGCGCGGGTAATTGTTTACAGAGAAGTTAACTTGACAGGCGTGAGTTGAGCTGACATCATTGAAGAGATTCTTGCCTGATTCCGAACACAAAGTCGCTCGCGGCATCGGCGAGGGTGTCCAAATCATGGGTATACCCAGCGCAGCGACAAATTTCAAATCTGTTGATCTAGACGGTCGAACAAACTCTGACAACATTCACTGTTAAGCCGAATTTTCGGTGTGGTGGAGCAGTCGCCGGGTCTCGTTCTCCTTATGCGACGTCTCGACATCATCCTATTCTCTATCGTTTTGCGACGTGTATCTGCCCTGGATCTGAGGAACCTGCGTGCATGCACAGTCGACTGTTGGATCGAACTGGTCGATGAAATCAATGTCGCCATTTCCTTGGTACGGAAAATCCTGGGGAAGGAATCCCTGCATACGCTGTGCTTCCATGGCCACCATTTCTCCCCAACGATCTTCAACTGCATCCTGGACGGATGGTCCCGCAATATTTCTCGTTTGGATATCGCTACAGTGCGATTCACCTAAGCGGAATACTCAATATTTTTGTGCTGGCCACATCCGAATTGTGCTAAGGTGGTACAATGCTGTTTGTACTCTTTCCGCTCCTTGTGTACGCCGCCGTAACTGACGCTACTGGTCGTGGTCTCGCTTGGGCCACTAACAACGAATTTGCGCCTGTCATTAGTCGTCAACCCGTGATTACTTGGTATTACCGTATATCCCTGTTCTTCTAACTTCATTTCTCCTTCTTACTTCAACGATTTTTTCAGATTGGGAGAATGGCCCCATCTCGCAGATGCCTTCCAAGAACGAATACGCTCCAATGTCCTGGGGAAGCAAGGTCGGAAATGACCTGTTCGTAGTGAGGGAAATTCAACCTTTGCACCACACAGAAATGGGACGACTGGAATGACCGTAAGCAGAGATGGAAATGGAAGCACGAGAACATCTGCTTGGGTTCAACGAACCAGATATCACGACCCAGGCAGACATGAATCCTTCAAACGCCGCAGACCTTTGGATGCAAGAGATACAACCCTCCAGAGGAGTCCGAGAGCCACTTTATGAGGGGGCGCTTTTTAGGAATGGATGGCCCTGGTCAATACTAGCTATACTACTGTTTCTCGCGGTTCAGATTTGCCTCGGAGCTATTTTCCGGAGGGCAGTTAACGGTCTGCCATTTGAAACACGTGAGTCGCGTCGATCGAGGCATTGCGTCCTAGGTTCCTTGGATTACAGCGGAGTCCCAGATCTCTCAAGGACTTGACTGGACTATCCACCCAGCGAAAAGGTGACCGCATGCAAGGCGTGACTCTTCCTGGCCTACTTAATGCACTGGATGGAGACATTTTGTTCATTTGAATGGTCCCGTCTCACACTGTTTGCCCAATAGCTTGCCAACGGCTGCACCAATTGCCATGATCCTATAGGCATTTCGACTCAGAATTTCTGTGGCTATCCAATGCACCTGGAACCGTAATTTTCTGTTCAGGCAAGGGCAAGCTGTGCATTTAAAAAGTACAATTTTGCGTTCATTTAAACGGTCCCATCTCACACTGTTTGCCCAATAGCTTGTCAACGGCTGCACCAATTGCCATGATCCTATAGGCATTTCGACTCAGAATTGCTGTGGCTATCCAATGCACCTGGAACCGTAATTTTCTGTTCAGGCAAGGGCAAGCTGTGCATTTAAAAAGTACAATTTTGCGTTCATTTAAACGGTCCCATCTCACACTGTTTGCCCAATAGCTTGTCAACGGCTGCACCAATTGCCATGATCCTATAGGCATTTCGACTCAGAATTGCTGTGGCTATCCAATGCACCAGGAACCGTAATTTTCTGTTGAGGCACGGGCAAGCTATGCATTCAAAAAGTTCAATTTTGCGTTGAAATAGCCTCTATATCTGGGTTTGATCCGACCCAAGCCATCAAACTTTGCATTCAATTGATGGCACAATCCCAATTTAGACATTTTGTTCATTTGAATGGTCCCGTCTCACACTGTTTTCCCAATAGCTTGCTAACGGCTGCACCAATTGCCATGACCCTAAGCATCACCGTGTATACCTGGAAAAAGCTGAGAGAATGGCCAATGCCTGCTTGGCAGTGAACCGAATGGTTGGTGGATTATCTGTCTGGGATGCGCGAACTCTGTATATGGCCCGGGTGGATCCATACTTGATATCTGCTTGCAGACATCTGCCCAGACGTGGTAAAGGTGCGACGAACAGAGCGAGAAGCTGTGCAGAATCACTATCTGCGGAGGATGTTGGGTCTCACAGAGCGAAGTGTCATAGCAGTCCTGTTTTCAGAGACTGGCCTTGAACCAATATCGTATAGGCGAGCCTTATTGCTATTGCAGAACCTCAATACCTGGCTAACCTAGGAGAGGAACGGCTAGTCAAGAATGGACTTCTCGACTCTCTGCACCTCGCCCGTCAACGAAAATTGTCATGGGTCAACGATGTTGCAATAGTGCTTTCGGAGCTGCCTATCCCAGTCTACTGGAATGTGCATGATGAGGTGGCGGTCGCAGAGAAAACTATAGAAGGTCTAATTGGAGAGGTGAAACACTCCATGGAAGCAACTATATATGCAGAACTCAATGCCTACTCACGGACACGGGATCTGTTGACAGACAGAGTGGTCCTTGTTGATGGGGAATGGGTGCGCAAGGTTATGGCCTTCCGATCGTATCTGCGTGTCAGAAATCCCAAGCATCGGATTGCACTCACACAAGCTGTCTTATCAGGCCATGCACTTGCCATGGAAAGGATGCGGTGGGCCGAGCGTTATAAGGAACAGGTTCCCAAGAAATGGCGCTTGTGCAGATTCTGCAAGGACCATCTTGAGGATATCATTCACGCATTATTTGTCTGCAAACATCCACCACTGCAACAGATTAGATCTGTGTTCTTCCAAAAATTCTTTATCACATACCCGGAACTCAAAGGGGTCTATGATGACCCTGGGGTATTCTTCAAGGATCTTTTGGTGAAAGAAAAAACCATTGGGCTACTAGGAAAGTTGGCCTATGATATCCTTGAGGTCTTCTATAGTGAGCCCATGCTGGAGATTACCCAGCATTATACACCCCCCGAACATGAACAACTGAGCTGAGCCCTGGGCCGGCCTCTCATTTGTCCTTTTCCTTTTTCTTTTTCTTTTTCTAGTACTTCAGCATGCGTGCCCAGCGGGACTGTTGAGTTGAAAGTGCATCAATGGATTCTGGCTGCCGGGGAGTTATGGTTCAATCCAAGGAATTGGATGAGCCTCCCACGAGGTTTTATCCGGCAACCTGCCTGCTCTGGTCCGAGCCAGGCCGGGAATATCATTGGGTACCGAAACTTTCCGCCCCCCGCTCGGTAGTACGTGTGTTCTATGTATTGATGGGTAACTTTTAGCCTGCATAAGTTACGATGTCATATATAGTAAACTGGCAGTTCCAATTGGGGGACCGCGTCAGTATAATATATCCTCCTCCTCCTCCTCCTAGTACATGCAACCAGAGACTTGGTAGCCAATCACATTAGGAATGGCGTGAGTTTTCTCTCACACCCCTGAGATCTGAGAGGCCGCATGTCCCGTCCGGTCCGAACGTCCGGTCCGGGCGGACACCGGATGAATTAAATCATTGCAGCGGATTTCAACGATCAGCCCACAAACGAAGAGCCTATCGGGTTGAGGCTCTTTATGGTGCGGGTCACCGAGCTGCCGCTACCCCGTGCTTGAGATTTTCCGGGCCGAGTTTTGCCCCTATTTCTTATCGCTCTTTAGAAAGTGATTCTTTTGACGATACAAGCTGATCCTAAAGAGGGATTTGTATTTAAATCAAAACTGAAGGAGGTAAACTTTTTCTTGCTGTTGAATTGGCCACAGCGGAGGAAATAACGGAAATTTGGGCTGATTGTGGCTGTGTATAGGGCCAAAAAAAATCTCCGGCCAATTGGCCACTAATTTTGGGTAGCGGCAGCTAGGCACCACTGAGTCTTGACGACGCGTGCAAGCAGGTGGAGCGCAAATGCCTTGCTGAAAAGAAGAAGATTATCAAGCTCTCAAAGTCGACTCTGCACCGACGAGTAAATGGGCGCCGGAGCACGCGGGAAGCTCACGAAGAGGGGGCTGTTTAGCCCGAAAACAATCCCCCCGAGTTGGTGCATGGTCTTACATACTAATCAGTCCACAGTCATTGGCGATGTAGTTGGAGATGATCACTCTGTACATCGTATGATGATTGGTGCGCAATGCCACGACTTTCTGGGCTCGATGGACGGATATTCACTCCTGCGCGTGACTGTATTGCCCTCGCTGCAATGCATTACATTTTCAAACGCGTAACTCTCTTACCCTCCGTTGCATCTTCCAACACTTTCAATTCCAGCACGGTCGCAGGGCCATTTTATTTAGGCGCGCGTACCAGCAATGGATAGCCCAGGACAAAGGGGGAAAGACGCACCGGATCTCGAATGGTAAACAGTAACGTCGGATTAAAGCTCCCCGGTTAAGCCGGCAACTGCGAAAGAGCAAGGACCGTCAGCCGTTCCATCATCCACGTCGCCCGCGTTGTCCACGCTCATCGCTTCCGGTACCAGTTAGAGTCACCATCTGCAGTTTCTTTCCAATCCACGCCACATGGTATACCCTCTTTGGGGATAGCATCTAAGTTATCCTGTGAGATTTCAAGACATTCATAATCTTGGTGGTTTAGTTTAAGCCATTCCAACGTCTCTCACCCTCCGTCTTCGTACGAACATAGGCGTCCTAATGAATTCTTTTTCGGTGGGCAGGCTGCCGTTTCCTATTAGTGGTGACTGGCAAGTGAAAGGGAAGTGATGGCGCTTATATAATGGCTCCCATCACCAAAATTCTGGCAAAATCAGTCGGTCCATCGTGCTGCACGAACAAGCCACATTTGGCTAAACTTTGAGTGAGAAATCATCTCAGATTCATCTTTTACAGGGAATGTCCTGGCCAGAATTTTGAATTTGGCCCTTGATATTTTTATGCATTTTCACGATCATTTATAACACAGGTTCAGGAGAGAAATCGAAAATTCTATTCGGGACATTCCCTGTAGATTCATCTCGCAAGTCTGCTGCATTTTATTTCAGAGCAAATGACTCAATATTGACCGTGCAACGATGGACCAAAGGAATCACGCAAACAACAGTGAAATGACCCCATCAAACACGGCAGTCGACGCTTTCCGGTGCTGTTCGCTGGTTTAAAAAATTACAGTTACTCCAAATACTTCCCTGTTCACATAATGGATGATTTGGCTGACTTGAATTGGAGCTATATGGTCTCTGGCGAACTTGGTGGGCGAAATGGGTGATTTGCCAGTAGTTTGACAGCTTTTGGCGGTGGCATCAACATGAACAAATGGACATTTGATCCCCGCCACTTGCCAGTCACCACTATTAGCAGTCCTGGTCTGTTTGACATGAGCAGCAAGCATGCTGTCGTGCGCGGCCATGATAGCGAGCCGGCGTTGCAAGGCAAACGCGGCTACACCGGGGAATTCCTTGCTGTGATCGACATTCCAAATCAGAGATCTAGGCATTCTTCCGATATTCAGGAAGAATGGGGAATATCCCGTGCTCTCGGAGCGCGCAGAGTTCATAGTGAACTCTATCATAGGCAACTTAGCTACCCAATTGCGCTGCTTGGGTTCGATGCATTGCTGCAACATCTGAGTTACGGTTGGTTTGCGTGTTCAGTTCCGCCATCACTTTCAGCGAACTTTGGTTGATGTCATGTGACGATGATGGATGACGTCAGATCGAAACGATTGACGTGATCCGATCAAATGATTAGCTTCTGATGGTTCCTTTTTTAACGAGGACCCATGTCTATGGAAGACCAGCCCACACAAAAATTGAAGATTTGGGCCTCGAAACAGGACCCCCGCATAGTTAGGCCAAATGCCTGATCCTAATCCCGACAAATTTTGGAAAAATTTTGCATTTTGCCTGTGTCAAATCCCGACAATTTGCCCCAAATCGGCGCGAGGCCTGTTCGTAAATCCCGACAAATTTCGACTCAGCTGATCAGGCCTGCTTCCAATGACGACAACTTGGCCCAACTCCACGGGGTCTCCTGGCTTGCCAAATTTGATTATTACACAGCGCTAAATTATGACAGATGAACCCGAATTGGGTACCTTCGTGGTACTTTATACTACAGTCTGTCTCTCTCAGTGTTGGGGCAAGCAAAATATCATACTTTGTTCTGGTTTGTTCTCTTTCTCTTCAAGCAAAATAGGATTTGTATCCACTGTATATGTGCCATCACCTCCTGTTTCCGCGGTTGTACATAAATGAATTCATTCTCCCACGTCTCACTGTGTTTCGTTTTCGAGAATTCTGCTGCGAACTCCCTTATATTGGATGTCTTGCCTGATGTCATCTCAAACTGTCATCCATCAAAAAAGTATTTCACTTCATTGCAGCGTCCGAAGGACAAAATAACTTATTCTGAGGACCCAGAGAAGTAGATAGCATATGAAAATGGGAGGGTAGCCAAAATCTTGAGGTCATTTGGGGAGGGATAAGCTTAGAACTCAAAAGTATGCGATTACAGCGGTCAAAATCGGCGCATTGGCACAGCATTCCTAATCGAGGGGCCTTGTCACAGAGGTCTCCGTGCGATCGGTAAATATTTGATGGGGTCGGTGTAGCAATGTCAAGGACGCTGCCGCCGTTTATCCTCCATTCCTTGCCAAATACTGGAGTATATCCGTATTGGGAACGTGATTGGAAGCCCTTGAATGCCGTCTTCTCCAGCTTGGCCGTAACAGGGCTTGGAAACTTTTCCTTGTATCCGATTTTCGAAATTTTGACCATTACGGGTGAAACCCCTGACACCAACGGTTCTGATCTGGCCGGCGTAGCACTCGAATTCAGCAAATTCCAATGAGTCGGGACCCTTATTAGGCCTAAAACCCGCATCGCAGGAGGGGTTTCAATGGTAAACTATCTACCTGAACTTCCATTCTTCTTTCCACATGCCGTTATATATAACAATGTGAGAAAGGACCCTGACAAGAATCGTCATCATCATCATTATCTGTAATTTAAAAATTTCGCCAATAGCGTAAGTAGCTCATCGGGTGAGAATGGAAGCCGAAGGAACCCGAGTCTTATAAGACCGGGAAAATTCCAGCACCAGATGACAACATGACCACTCCAAATGCGATCGTTGTGGAAGGCCAGAAGTTGTGGCCCACGGCTGTCTTCGACACCTTATGGCACTGGGTCGTAGAGCGCAAGGCCATCGATGACCAGCGCCGTGAAAGCAAGCAGCCTCCGTGCGTCACGCCCTCTACACGTCCCTTTCAGCTGACTTTCTTTCCAGCTGGACGTCCGATACTATCCTCTCGGAGTACAAATTCTGTAACTCGTATCGAGTGCTTGACAGGACCTCACAGTTTGCCATTACGGCGGTGATCGAAAAGGGCTCTCAGGACCCCACCGAACTCCTGTTCCGCATCCTGCTTTTCAATAGCTTCAACAGGATCGGGACGTGGAAGCTTCTGGAGGAAGCTTTCGGAGGCAAACTCGAATACGCGACATTTGACCCCGCCCAGTATGACGAAGTACTCGCTGCCGCTGTTAAGCGTGGTGAGGCTCTCTTCACTGGTGCATACATCAAGATTTTGCCCCTGTGGGTGACGACCGCCGCGCCAGCCACGTGCGCCAGCTGGAACTGCTCCAAATACTCATGGATGAGCTGCCAGACATCCTGGCCCGTCCCAAGTCTGCTACGGACGTGTTTTATAATATCGCTGCCCATCCTGGCATGGGACCCTTCATGACTTTTCAGCTCATGATCATCCTTTCTTACTCCCCTTTGCTTGACCTCGCCCCCAATGAATTTGTGGTGCCCGGCCCTGGCGCGCGTTCAGGGCTCACCAAAATGTTCGGCAAAAGCTTGAGCGTGGCCAAGACATTGAGGCTGCCATCTTGCGGTGGATGGCGATGACGCAGAGGGCACATTTTTCTCGATTGGGATTGCAGTTCGCCTACATTACTGATGAAAATGGACACGAGCTGGAGCTCAGCGTGGTCGATCTCGAACATGTTGTATGCGAGGTGGACAAATACGCCCGCAAAAGCCATCCCAGTATTTGTGGCCGGGGAAGACGGAAGGAGATTCGCGGCAAATTCAAATCCTCCAAAGCCGCCCTGGGAACCGTCAAGCTGCCCGCGGCGTGGGGGAGGGGTGGTTGAACTGGGCCCAAATCGTGAGTTGCCAACCAATTATTGATTGATATTCGATCCCCTTGCGTGACAGAGCGCGAGGACCAAAGTAATAGCGGGAGGCTATTCTTTGTTTGCAAAGGGGACACAGTCAAGTTATCAAAATTGATAAATCGTGTTTAGAACCTGTTTTACCATGTTCGATTACTTGGTTGTGATCTGAGTCGACGGAAATGTTCGCAGAGATCACGGCCAGCCATCCCCGCTTTGTTCGCGTCAGAAATTGACCCTCAGCAAAACCACTTATGTTCCTCTTCCACTCCCAATTTCCCTACAACAATATATTCTTCTCTCTTTACTCTACTTAGTTCACCCCCATCTTCACGTATAATCCTTACATATACCCCCCCCTGCCAACGGAGCACACAGAGATTACTATCAGGTCTACAGTAGAGCGGACAGGGCGCCAATTGCGCCGAGCATGAGCATCGCCGCGCTGCTCACGGGCGTTCCGGCGAGGGCATCGCCGGTGTACTCACTGGACTCTTTCTTCCATTCTCACCGCTATCATCTACCCCCATATCGCTTAGCTCCTTTGCGTCGTCCGTCCAGTTTTATTCCGAATGATTCCCAGCTTCATCTGTAACTAACATGGCCTGAGGAATCCCTAAAAAATACCATTTATAACAGTTTTAAACGGTTTAGATACGGTTTCCGTTTAATTTCTCTCGCCCCATGAACGAAAACTAAATGGTTGGAGCCTTAGAGGCGAGACTGCAAAAAACCCTTGTAGATGTGGCAGAGACGGGACGGGAATATGACGATGGTCAGACCTTTTTTTCTGTACCGTTCCCCCACGTCTTCCAATGAAAGGGGCTGGTTGCGCTCTCAGGGTGCAACTACAGCGCCCGCTTGATCCGGCCCAGGTGTTAGCGAAGCCGGGTCCTGAGCATCACTATTGCCTATGTACTGTTAGGGTTTGTGAATGGAGAACCGAGTCTCACAAAGGAGAGACGACGGGAATCGTGATGTGAGACAAGCTCAACTGATGATGAGAACTTTGGACAATGCTGATGAATGATATTCGATGATGCTTTTATTCACATATGTATAAGGATATTCTTTATACTAAGTACGGTCCATCAACAATCTGCACATTTGCTCTCTTTCGAACTCTGTCATGAGCTCAACTGTTCCGAAACAATGTTATAGTACTTCCGTAAAAGTGCTACAGTACGCGGAGAGACTTTTGGGTCCTACTTATTGTCAAAACTTGGAGGCAGGGCAATTCTCCCTGGATCAAGGGGATAATGTTAAATGGCACTTCTATCTCTACGTATTCCCACTGTCTGCTGTGATGCATGAGCTCCTGGAGTAGTGTACCGACGTGGTGGTCAATCAAGATCGACGGGATGGTTCTATATGCGATTGCAATGGAGAGGAGGCAATCACCAGAGCGTCCCAACCAGGTTCGCAATAAGTCGAGCTGTTGGGGATGAAACTCCCTTACAATATCTAGTTTGATTGCCCTCCAGAGTCGTGGTAAGGAGAGCGCGATGTTCCGCCACCGTCGACACACTTGGCTAAGCAGTGTGGGCGATTGTAGGTCAACGAAGTCTGAGCACACCGGATATATTGGCAAGAAATTGTAAAAGATTTCCGCCAGCATTTCATGGGGGAGGCGCAGAATGGAAGCGTCTATATTCCCTGGAAATCCGTCTAAATAAGTAGATGTCGTGTGGATCGGGTAGAGGACTCGCCTTGCATTGCGCCGCGATGCTTTGAGAGGGGCCGGCCCACTTAACGAAGCGTTGGAGTCTGTTCCTTTTATAAACTGAACGGGTCCCGATCCAATGCTTGAACGCATTTCATCCCGCACGCGAGGGTACTATACTAGGTTTCACCCTCTTTATAAAATTAACCCTGTCCGTCCATCTGAAGCCCTTGGTAATTTTATAAAGAGGGCGAAGGTAACACAGCGTTCAACTGAGCAGCGGAGTTTAAAAAGCTTCAGAGCCACACTTCCACCTAAGGAATTCCAGCGCAATATCCCTCCGTTGCCCCGATATTCCGGTATCATTCTACCCGCTGAGTTGAAAGGAGTGGTTTGGATCTGGTTCCAGGCAGGCTGGCCAAGAGTTTGAGGCCCTTCTTTCCTCTAGAATTTAGCACTCTGCCCGAGCCATTTGTTGTGGCGGTTCCGTCCAATCGACAGCCCCAACTATTCTGGACATTTTCACCTCTTCAGATTCCCTTCTTAAATTCGTCAAGTGCCGCTCGGGCACGATGATATCGCTCCAAATTGACATTTTGATTGCCATATTTTGGCGTTTTCAAGCGTTGTCAGTGTTGAGAATTCATCGACAGCGGTGAGCCCCCCATTGAGCTTGAAATGTGGCAGGGGTATGTGGGATGGGTTGCAGGGAGGAATGGTTTTCAATCATGACAAGGTGCCGAGTCGCGGCAAGCATTGTTCGCATCAACGGCTTTGTGCATTGTGGCCTAATTGAGGGCTTGTCATGTGGTAACGTTGCGGGGCGTTTTCACGCTTTTTTTTTGGCGCTTTTCGGCATTGTACAACTCCACATTCAAAATGTCAAAAGTCTGATGTGCAGCGGCGAGGATGGCCTGATGAACAAGTTAGTGGTTGTAAATAGAAGAGGAATGGAGTCTTCTTACCTTCTTGGGGAGCGATGGTGCATAGGTCTCAAGATATGTTTCCAACCGAGACTCCAAGTTTCGGCGGCATCAACACTAAGCGACGGGATCAGAGATCTCGCACTTTGGTCATGTTTCTGTCTCAGGCTTCAGCCTTTTGAACTCTCCACGTCGGTTGTAGTGTCAGATGCCTCAGCTCTGCTCCTCAGCCTTCGTAGAAGCCAAGGCAAAACCTGGCCCCATTCCGTGCTATAGTAGGTCCGAAAATGAGGTGCCTCCCACCGGCACTGGAGATCTCACCCGACCTCAATCCCAGCTTGGTACCGACCGGGCGGGTCAGTCACATGGTTGCAAAATTCTCGATGCTGTACCACCGGGGACACCCTTCCCCGTTGGTGACACCGCGGAAAGCGCAATAACTGATGTCGTCGGTGCCATGTCTCTCTCTGACCTGATTGAGGTCCTTGCCCAAATGAAGGTGCCTTTCTCTGGCAGTCCCCCTACTATTACTTCTACTCAGAGTTTCACAGGCATTCGTGATTACTCATCCCAAAGCAGCACGACAGTTGCTCGTGTATCATCCGCAGATAGCCTATCCAACGTCATCTCCTTTGACATTCTCACCCGCATGATGGAAGTAAACCGGTCACGCCTGACGGTCTCAAACCACCTACACCTTTCTGCCGCGGGGTGCCAGTGGCAGAAATCGGAAAATCAAGATGGCGGGGCGGACGGTACGAACTCTTTATGTTTGCTGAAACCTCGTCTTGACCAGATTGTACTCCCAGATGTACCCCCTGGACTAACACTGTTGGCAACAACGGCGTTCATGGATCATGCCCAGCATTCTCAGTCTATACATGCTGGGATTCCGAATCCCCTTGCTGGAGGAAATGAACAAGGACCGACAGACCTCCCTGCAAGATATTGTGGGGAAATGTTGGATTGGGATGTAGCTCCGGGACTAGGTTGTCTGACGGCAAGCCGTCATACTTCAACCCCAGAAGAATTCTGGAGGACAGAAATGCTCATTGCTGAAGAGGAGCTAGGTCATGCAGTTAGAGTCCTTTTGATCCAACTGCCGGAAGATATCGAGGCCTTGAATCGGATCTACACATACATCGCCAATGTGGTTCTCCCTCACGCTACAAACTCTCAGGAGATCTACGACACACGTGGGTATTCGTTTGTTGAACACACAGTGACTTACCGTGAATGGCGTACAGTGACGGCTGCCGAACCTGGTGACAATTGGGGAGATGAACAGGATACAGCTCTGGTGGATCAACTATTTGAACAGCTCTGCTTTCCTCAAACCTGCAATCCTACAGTGATGTACCACCATTTGGGACGATACCACCACTTGGGACGATGGCCATTTTCAGCCTCCCCACTTGTGTTTCGTCCTCGGAGTTTTTTCCAATGCAAAGTGATATGTCTTAGGTATACTGTAGTATAGTTTGAGGATTATCGAGGGAACGGATCCCATTGAAATTCAGCATCACCATGAAAAGTGCCGAAAACATGAAATGATTTGATGTGCATTTTCGGATTTGCGCAGGCAATTATTCAATCAATGGTCTGTAAGTTGGTATACTTCAGTTTCCAATGTACATCCTCCACCTGGGACAATTTCAGCGTGACGAAGTGCTTCTATCTATTACAAAAGGTGGATTTCGCTGGGGAACTCTATATGGGGTATGTCACATCACATTCCCAATTTGGTCTATCACCGAACCCAGGTGGTTGAAACCAAAGCTCGCGGACTACGAGATTGAGGCACTGCTGCCCAGACCCAGAAAAAACATACAAGACAAGCAGGACGAGGACGAGGAGGAGAACAGCGTCCATGGGTCCCAAAGTGGAAGCGAATTAGCCGATGATTAGATCAAATAAATGATGATTGTGACGCCGTCCCAAGTGGTGATATATGACTGATAAGAGAATTTTTGCTTGATTCTGCTCGATATCGGCCAGTCCCGCCCAATTTTCTCAGAATTGTTATACAGAATACAGATCCAGTACCAAAGATGTGTTTGGCCAGGTCAAATTGGCTGCCGGAGCCCGCCTCAATTACTCCGAGATCAATCTTTATTTGGCCGTCCCAAAAGGTGGTACATCACTGTAATTGAATTGGAGAATATTTGTGGACTTCCGTATTTGTGGCCTCATTTAAAGGGCCTTTTTGAATGTGACCGGCTGGGGTGATAGTGAGCGAAATTTCAAGTGGAACTGTCTCTTAGGATTTCACATCCCGGAATTCGGAAATGGAATCCCTGAAACCCGCAGCGGGCCCAGGAAAGTAACGTCCGAAAAGGTATTTGAAGATTCGGGTTTGTGCCCTATTTCCCCACCTTCGTTTTGCTTCCCTCCTCTGCCTTTCAATATGCAGTGTTGTTCCGTTCCGCTCCTCTGCGACATGTCCCTCCCTCGCAATATGCTCATGTTTCCGGTGAGTGGGCATATATTATTCTCAGGTGACCCCTCCTGCCCCCCCCGCCTCCCCCTTCTGTGCAGGCCCGTTTGATCTCTACCGCCTTCCCGCACACCGCATAGCTACTGATCATATTTACAGGAATCGGATCATCAGCTGCATCCCGTGGTGAAGAAGAAATCACGGTACTTGTTTCCAATTATAATACATAATTGCGAGTATCCCCCACGCTACGCGATGGCCACACCCTCCAAGTCAATTTATGTAAAAGGGGTTGAGTTTAATCAAATTCCGTGTACACGCTGGGTTGCCTGCACGTAGGTCGGCGGGGAGGCAGTAAATGAAGAGGCAGTGTCCGATGTCACTGGAAATTGAGGACAAAACGATTTAAAGGAAGAGCAAGAGCAGAGGAAAAACGAAAGGAGATGGATATATGGGGGAGTAGCACAGCCGAGGAGCCTTTTGCTTAAAGAACGGTTAACGTTCCTTGGTTTGCGAAAATAAACGGCAAGCCTTTCCGTTGTGAAGAATGACTTTACCGTCACTCCCACTCGCTTCACACTGCGTCACTCGAGCGGCGAAATTGGTTGCTCTTTTCCATTGGGCTTGAACCATGTCCTCCGGGCAGCGCACCCAAAAATTAACCAGGAGAACGTTCGATGGCTGGATGGGGCGGGGAGAGTAGGGAAGGCGTATGAGGAGGGGGACAATGCAAAGATTGAGGAGGAGAAAACGGAGCTAACTCACATGTTGCTGATTCGCGTTGTCTGCTTCAATGTGTCAGTGTGCTTCGATGACAAGGTGATTGAGCCGTTGGAGGATTGCACAACTCAGTTGTCCCGTGGTTAATTTTCTGTTTGCCACGCAGAGGACATTTTTCGGGTACACAAACACAATTTGCTGAAAAAATCTCATTGCACTTCGGAATGAACAGGAAGCAAAATACTCCCAAATATGGAAATATTGCACAAGGTTTCGACGCATGCATGAGGTAATACGCCACGATGGGATTGTATTGCGTCTTGATGCATGGCGCGTCGAGGCGAAACACAGGAATCCTGCACTGAACTCCCTGGAGGACTTCGCAAAGTCCAAGCCGTCACTTGCCCTTCTCGAGGATATGGCAAATCATCTTGCGGACAGCTATGTGTCGGGGGGCGAGATCGACATCTATGGCCTTCGAAGCAAGTCAATTGCGCGCCGTGATAAGCAGCACGTTGCGGCGGAAAGTCAGGAGTGGAACCAAACTGAACCGGACGCCGCATTCAGGTTCAAGTTTCTGCCGTTGCCCCAACCGAACGCCAGGTTCAGGTTCGGGATTCAGAGCGAAAGGCCCTGAACCTGGACCGAACCAAACTTTGACAGGACCAGCTGCGCGCTCTCCGACGACTATGAAGTCTCTTCCGCCCTCCACAGCACTATACACTCCCCCTCATTATCAAAACGAGACAAGAAGCTCTTGGTTCCACAGCGCTGACTTTGTTTCAGATTTCGCCTCACGACCATTCCGAATCTCCACCGACTGCACTGTAACAGGTGGGGGTATTGCAAATTAGTGCCCCGGTACAACCAAGGAAAAAAATGACTGCAAGCACTCCAGAAAAAAATACTTACATACCCGTTTGCTCATTCTTTCACCGATTTGCAGTGCTTTTAGAACGTATTTTAGTACCTCAAGGTAACCGTGCTACTAGACACTGTTTTCCAGCACTTCAGGCACCAATTTCGGGACACTAACTGAGCTTTTGGTTCAAATGAAGCACATCAATCTGCATTGCAATACAGGTGTGGGCCACGCATCAATTGACTCGCCCGCGCCGCGATGGCTAGAAGTAGCCAAAAAAGTTGCTAAAAGATGAACTGGTGCATGAGTTTCGTACAAATCGACACCATAAATTTGTGTGAAGCCTTTTGCAACTAGTCGGGGTTTGTATTTATCGATTTCGCTGGTGGTATTCTGCTTGATGCGGAGGACCCATTTTGCGCCACCCATATTGGTGCCTAGGGCTGCACGCCGTGCCCGTCGCGCCGGTTCTACGGGGTCCGGCGACGGGCATGCCGTCCCGTTCCGTGGGCTCTTTCGCTGCATTTTTGACGGCCGTTCCCGTCGAAAACGGCTGTCGACAGGTCGACGGGTCCTGAAAACGCGCCATAAACGGTTAAATATGCAGTGTATGCCTTTTGTGAGGCATGTTCTGTGTAAAGGTAAGCCCAATACACAATTTAGGGCACATCTTATGAGCCTACTTGTGAGTTTAAACAGGCGAAATGACAGCCGTCGCGTGACGGACCGTTCCCGTTCAGGTCCGTCGAAACGACGGCCGTGCCCGTGACGGGCACGGTGAACAGCCCTATTGGTGCCAGACAGGTGCACTCCATGTTCCATTCCGCTCCAGTGATCCGAGCTCAGCTTTGATCGCCGCTTCCCATTTCGGCCAACATCAGGAAAAAAAAAATTCCTAGGTCGATCACGCTTACGGTATTTAGGTCCGATAGCCCGAGTAGCTGATGGCCGTGACTTAGTAGCCGCTGATAGCCCGCTGTAGCGCGCACCTATAGGTCAGTAGCTCTCGTAGCTTCTAGACCCATGTGCCTGTGGTCAGTAGTTTACATAATTTTGGTCCTGCCTATGAGAGGCTACTAAATTGGCAGTTCCTTTATTTGGTGTGTAGTTCTCAAGCTACAACTAGTGTTGTTCTGGCTTGGCTTGGCCCAGAAACCATGGCTTTGGCTTGGCTTCTTCTGGCCCAGGCTTGGGAAATCTTAAGCCAAAGCCAAAGCCAGGATCAAGCCAAGCAGGCCGAAGCCACTGGCTTGAGCCATGGCTTGTGAACAGATAATTTCCGTCATTTATGTCTGCCAAAATGCTCACTGCTATCCTTGAGATAGGAGATACGAATGAAACATTTGCATTGAATGGCATGAACAAATATTAAACTCGCTGTAGTTATTACAATTAGTCCTCAAACTTCCTCCGCGCTCTCATCCAGGAACGCGTCCCAGCTATCATAGACTTCAGCATCACCTTCGGGCACAACATCCTCATCCTCCTCGTCCAGCAATGCCTCCTTTCTGAACAATAAATCCCGACGAATCATGCATGTGAGGGATTGGAGTGCCTCGACTACATTACCTTTGAGGCGGTTACGGCTTTTACTGATTGTTATGCCGGCGGAAGAGAAGGCACGTTCACTGGAGACGGAGGACGACATGATTGTCAGGTAGTCCCGAGCAAGTGACGCCCAAACAGGGTACCATTTCGCATTCAGCTAAGAATTAACGAGTCAGTGACAAACAATAGTATTATATGATTCACGTACGCCCCACCACTCAACCGTTGACATACCCTCAGGAACCACTTCATGGACATGAAGATAAGTTGAAATCCATCGCCCCAGGGTCACAACGGGTCGGCATGACTCGTTGAATGATCTGCAGCATCCTCGACGTCTGAGCCCAAGCTGAATGCCCGTCGGAGTCCCCCGAGGCCTGAGTTTTCTTCGGAGCGGCAGGACGAGTCGCGGAAGCGCCCTGCAGTGAAAGATATCGTTCCTTGAACTGTGCGCGCGGTTAGCTGGTGTTACTTTGATGCAAAAAGTGGGCACTTGCCAGTGCTTCCAACTTCTGTGCCGCCTCTTGCTGAAGCGCCTCGGACCACTGCTTCTTGATATACGAGAGTTTCTTGGCTAAGTCGAGAACTGAAATGTATGGTCAGTGTGTGGGCATAGGAAAACATCATCAGCAGTACCCATCGCAAGGAGGTAGGCATTCGAATCTGCCGGCTTTTGGTAATACTCATCTATCTACCTTCTCCATCGCCGCCTCTAACGCTGGCCAAAAATCGCTGTATTTTCCGTCTTCGGACGCTAACTTCCATTGCGCGTGCAGCTTTTCGAGTGCTGGGATCGCGAGATGAAGGGTGGACCTTAAATCGGAGGAAAATGCATGCTGTGCCTCTTCGGCGCACTGTTTTAAAGCGTGAGTATTAGATTAGGAACAAATGGAAGAAAGAATTACGGCGAGAAGATTGAGGAACAGGTCTACACGAGCCCATTCATCGGATCTGAGCCTTAGAGCCTCGAGTTTTTCGCGCTTCTCTCCGGTTTCCTCCTGCGCTATCTCGAAAACAAATGTATTGACATCCTGATGGTCGGTTTCAGCCGAGGCAAACAATGAGGAAGCGAAAAATGAAGCATACACGTCTTAATTCCTACCCACGGTGAAGCATTCGATACGTCGACGACCAACGAACCTTCATATCGAGAATCATCTGCTTCGCTGCAGCGTCCACGCGTCTGCGCAATTGAATTTCCCGGAAGAGCTGTTTGCGCTAAGCAGAAGAACGTTCCTGGAATATAAAATCAATAATAAGAATACGCGAGTTGAGAACACGCAAATACCTTGACTGCAATAGCGCGAACGAGACCAATTGGGTCGCGAACAGCTCTAGGTGAGGTGTCGGGAATATGAGCAGTCAGATCATGGGAGTTGAAGTGCGACGATTTACTGTAGGTCGAGATGAGCTTTTGCGTCGCGAGGTTGATAACGTGTGCCAGACAACTTGAAGGGGAGAATAAGTGGAATAGCTAGCGAAGAAAGAACACGTACTTAATGCGCCGTTCAATAGGATCCCAATGTTCATTTGTGGCCAGGTAAACCTGGCACCCAAACTCATCGAGCATGGCCCCGTTGTTTGTGGCGTTGTCGCAGGCAACATAGCCCACCTATCGGAAGATACAGCATCAGATCATGGGTAAGCCGAGGAACAAGACCATACCCGCTTCGCGATGTCAAGCCGATTGACGGTCTTGAACAGAGCCTGCCCAAGCCGCACACCGTGATGGGCGTTGTTGAGGCGGGTAAAGCCCAGAATTGTCTCCTGGAGCTTCCAACGCCCCGGCGGCATTTCCTCGATCCAGTGACCGGTAACAACGAAATACTGTACAATTTCGTTCAAATCGGCAGTCACGCGTCACGCACCCCCCTGTCGATCACGAACTTTGGTCGATGTCACGCGTCACTCGGGCCTCTGTCGAACCTCCAAGTGGTCACACAGGCCCCAAATTGCCTAAAAAAAAAATAAAAAAAATAAAAAAAAAGGCAAAATTTTCGGTTCAAATGCCGAAATTTTCGAGGTGTCACAAAAATTCGGCGGCTGCCGAAATGTCGAATAGGTAAAATGGGTCACGTGTCACACCCCCTGTCGATTTGAATGAAATTGTCCAGTAGCCGTCAGTGTCATTGGCCTGCCAGGCGTCACAGGTGACTTGATCGCTCCGTTCCAACGTCTGAGACCATTTGAGCACCGAATTAAAATTGTGCACTGACGCGAAACCGTGCACGTAGATTGCTCAGCTGTTCCGTAAACATGTCGATAACTTCGTCCCTTGCGCTCTTCCTGCCGAATAACTTGACCCCGTTGGTGGCTCGCGAAGCAATGTCGATCATTTCTTGAAATTTTGGATGTTCAATGGCAGAGAGAGGCTATGTATCATTGCAGTATGGAGTAGTGTTGCCGCGGCTCGGCTACGGCTGGCTCGGCTCGGCTCAGGGCCGGCTGGCTCCGGCTCGGCTCGCAGCTCGAGCCGCGGCTCAGCCTCAGTTTTGGAATGAGTACCTTCTGAGGCTCACAGAAGCCTTTTTCATGCTGAGGAAGACCGTTTTAAATTTCAACTATCTAAACTGACCATAAGTACTTGAGACGTGCCATAGTCATCACATCCTGTGCATCACCCGAGCACGTGGTTTGACAGCTTCTGACAGCTGTGAGAAGATTTACGGAATTTTCATTTCCGAGGTGTAAATAATTGGAGTGAGATGGTGTCCAACGCTGGACGAGGGTGTGAGAACATCTACACACACATCTGAACATGGAAAAAAAAAGTCCTATCTAAATCAGTCTGAGCCATGGCTCAAGCCGGAGCCGAGCCAAAGCCAGCCAAAGCCGATGTTGAGCTGAAACAAGCCGTAGGTTCAAATACATTCAGACTGAAAGAAAAATCATTCTGGCACAGTTTTCAAGCGTTTCTGAAGGATTCTGAGGTCGGCTTGAATCGGCTAATTTTCGGCTCGGCTTTGCGGCTTAGCCAAAGCCGAGCCGAGCTGCGGCAACACTACCTGAAACCGCATGGGTGAGGGAGCCCGCCATACGGTGCGAAAAGCCACAGCGGCAGCGATGCGCGCGCACAAAATCCATATGCGAGACGTCCACATGAGCAGGTGTTAGGGTGGGGGCAGGGAGAAGGCGGTGGGGCCGTCGTGCCTTTCCGCGTATTCTCGTACACATCCCCTCGCTCGCATATCAGTCCCGCCTCCACAGCGAGAGACGGAGGCGTCGACGCCGCGAACTCCGCTACATATCCACATCCCCGCGCTCGCATGTCAGTCCCCCGGCCGCCGCATGGGACGACGCTGTCAGCGCCGTTGTCTGCGGAACCCGCAGAGCCGTTGACGCCGCCGTCGGTAGCACCCGCAGCTACACACGCACCCGCACCTGCACCGCGAGGAGCAGGAAAGGAGTGAGTCGTCCCCGCTGTTCACCTCTACCTTGCGTAAATATATCATAACATGGCTATTGAAATTCGAGGCGTGTATAACATCGTGAAATTTGAAATTGAATTCTTCTTAATTACAATTGAATATTTGTTCCATATCAATTTGTCGGTTAATCAACGTCAGGGTCGGGCCGTAGGGGTTCTGAATGACTTCATCATCCCCTTAGAAACCGGCGGTTGCGTGGGATTTCAACCCACAACCGTAACCATTACGCGATGACTACGGCAGCCGGGACCCTTCGGCTAGGACTTATGGCATATCCGCTTAGCCAGATCAGAGGAGAACATCAAAATACGACGTTATGCACATATTGCGATATACATGGGGGAAAAGAGACTACTCGGATACAGCAAGGCCAAGCTGGTCCCGGAAATCGGCGAGCTCCTCGCAAGCATCGCCGGGGCAGACGTGTCCCAGGGTCGACCTCTCGAAGTCTATCCAGCACAGGGCCCCCCGGGTCCGGCGGACGACGTTCCTGGGCGCGATATCCCCCGTGAAGGACGCCGGCAGCCTGGATCTCCTTCAGTGCGGAGTAGAGCCGCGGCCTGCAACATCTGTAAACACAAAAATACAAGCAACGAGTAGGAGTAGCTCACTTTTCAGATTCAGCCAGACAATTCTAAGTGAGGGCACCAGACAGCCGGGTGCCAGCATGCTCGAGCACGAGGCCAGACCATTCCATCGAAGGCGTCGCCAGGAGCGCCGAGCACTGGGGCACGACGCAGGCGAGGTGCCGCAGCGCTGTATACGCATCCAGCTCGAGGAGGAGGCGGTCAAAGTCACAATCAAGCCGGCAGAGAACCGGGGTTCCGGCTCCGAACTATTTTGCCAGTAAATCCAACGAGCGTAAGCGCAATTTTATGCCTTGGGCTCATTTGAAGCCCGGTCATCAATCTGATTTGCTGAGGGATAGCCAGCGAAATTTCAAGCAAAACTGTCGCCTCAGATTCCCAATCCATGCCTTTCTCAATTAGCCCAGCGACTCGCAAGCCCTCCGTCTTTAATTAAACAGACACAGTAAAACTGGCACTGCACCGTGTTTCCCAGGCGAATTTTGTCCACCCATTCCTTGATAGGCATCACGATGAGCTGCAGACCCATTGGAGCAGGGTATATAGTGATACAGAAGGATACTGATGCAAATGGTAAGAAAAGTCCGACAAATGGTGTCGGTATTCGTCTCGAGCTCGAAACAGAACAACGCCGTCACCACGATCAATGAAGCCGCGCGGGAGTGGTTTATCCTTTCCAGGATCAAGGTCGGGATGCATTGAATACAATGCATTGACTTGAGATCGGCGCAGACCGCGTTGAGATAGATTTGCATAAGGCTGTGAATGAGACCGGATCTCACGGCCAAGATTGCCTATTGTTCGCTCCATAGTCCACTGACCATACAGTGAGCCGGGACCCAAGCGGATAACTTCCGGGCCAAGGTGGGCGAATTTATGGACACTCTGGCGGATGAAATGAATCCGTTCGGGCATTCCTTGGAAGTAAAGAGTTTCAAACTCAGCAATATATTCGATGGCGAGTTTATGGGCTCGAATCACTCAATTGTTCACTGAACAAACTGTACTATTTCGAATGTTCACCAGGTGTTACGCGTTACGTCAAGTGTTCATTTTTCCAAATGTCCATTCCTCGGCAATCATGGGAAAATTGTCATAAATGGTAATCCGGCGGATGCCGGAGAGAAATTTTGATGTTTTTCGCCCTATTTAGGCCAGGAAACCTGAACGTTACCGTTACGGAGACCTCAGATGTTCAGTTCAAAGGGCCGCATTACGCGTTACCTGAACATTCGGTCGAAATAGTATAGTATCTACGAAAACTTTCTAAGACCAAATGGCCTTGAGGTGCATTCATTGTAGGACACGGCATTATACTTCTTATTCTATGATGGCCGACTTTGTACATCCTGTCCTCCACCTTTTCAGTAACATCGGAAGGTCTTCCGTTCGATCCTCATCCTGCTCTTTTTTTTGAATGAAACCTGATTCCCCGTTTAAACGGCAACTCATGTCTAGACGGAGATTGTTTAAACAAAGCTCCTAGGGTTACTGACGACGCGATTCGATTGGTCCCATTTCTGAGGGAATCTGTGAGATTTGGACGCAGGGCGACTGTCCTACGCTGAATTTGGAATGAAAAAAAAGTGTCGGAAGTTTGATCACCGACAAAAGTGTCGGAAGTTTGGAGCTTTGCAATAAAAGTGTCGCAAGATTTGGTGAAAGTGTCAGCAATCTGACTGCGGTCAACAAATGTGTCGGAAATATCAACTCTGTCCACAAAAGTTTTGCGGGCGACGTACTGCAATCCATTACATTTTCAACCGTGTGACTTTATTGCCCGCACTGCAATCCATGACATTTTCAAATGCGTGACTCTATTTCCCGCACTGCATTGGTGTATTTCACTCATCGAGCGTTCAGCGAAAAATGACAAACTTACCATGCAAAGGATGAGACCGCGGAGTGTTGAATTAGCAACCAATTTGCGGCTTGAAGTGGGGTAACTCGAACAGCCGAATAAACTTAGTTGCATCGTAGACCATCCAGGTACTCAAGTCGCGCTGAAAAAAGGCGAAAAAAAGAATGAATGCGGGGCAGACATGCTGAATTCGAGGGAAGCGACGGGCGGAAGAAGGACGATGCAGTAGTTTGGTCGAATGGTCTATAGCATGTCACCGGAGATCGCGTAGGTCACCCTCACTAGGTCAGTAGTTCGATTCGCGCTGGTGTGACTCATTTATCGTGTATGCTATAGGACCCAGCATTCGCTAGAGATTTGGGATGGCAATACTCCAAAACTGAATACATCCCCCTGTGATCAGCAACTCTCCGTTTACTTGCTACTGTCATCTTCGACGTTGCAACAGAATTGCGTGGTGGTGGATCGACAGGGCGACTTTAATTAGCGGGGGTTGGCAGAGTTTGCCGGGGGAGAGGCATTTTTTGCTGCGCTTGGGACGAAGGGCATAGTTGGTGGTGCAGTGACTGCAGGGGAAGAGATTTCCTCTCCAAAAAAATTCACTGGACAAATCTGTGTGCTTCCGTGGCGCTTAATTAAATGTTTCATTAACCACAGATACTCGGCAGGCTCCGAATTTTTTTTTTGCGTGCGCATTCGTCCCATCTAGAGCCAACATGCGCAATTGTAATCCCTTCATACCAAAAAAGCTAACCTTTTTCCTCCTTGCCCGAACGCATGCTCGTCTTGGGCACAAATTTCCACATGCTGCCCGAGGCCTTATGCAATCGGCGAGGGAGAACGTCTTCTACTTCTTGATGCTATCGTACTTAGTTTGCTCTTCGGGTGTATATTCTTCCCCTTACTACTCATTGGTATAACCAATGTGCTTTAATTTCACTGATGGATTGAGATGATCTTTGAAGCACGCTCGAGACTGCTCGGTGTCAATTTATTCCTTCGCAACTCCCTTGTGGGGAATTGCACGCCGGCGAACGAGATTTAATGTTCTCCCGGACTAAATCACTTCTCGAAAGAAAACTCTATTTGTACCTGCAGGAATCGTGCGTGTCTGGTCTGATAGCGAGATGCCGTTCAGCGTTGTGATCGCATATACTAGTACTCAAACTATAGACGCCGCAAGCCCAGGCGCCCGCGTTCCAGCAGTACAGAAAAACCACCAATATTCTCGCACTGGAAGTTCTGCTCCCAATCGTAGATCCCATCGACGGTCTTGCGCGCGTTAACTCGCAACAAAACATGCTTGACTCCTCGTCTTCCCCCGCGAGCGATGCGACGTCGTCTGTGATCATGACTGGGCCGTCTGGCAGCAGAAGCGAGGGATCGACACGCGCAACAACGGCTGCTTGCATTTCCGGCGTGGTCGGCCCCAGGCCGTGCTCGCAAAAATCCATGGTGCGCTGGAGCGTCTGCTCAGTCACGGTCTGGTCTGAGTCCGCGGCGCCCTGAATGACTTGGTGCGGGTTCTTGTTAGAGTGGATAGTCTCGAATGCCGGTGGACTCACTGGGGCGCAGGAAATCAAAGGCACGATCGAAGTTGTCCTCGTCGATGTCCGAGAGGACGGGTGCGTCTTGCGCGGTGATTTGGCGATATATGCTAAGTACGACTAGCAGAAATCTGGATGCGAGATTTTTCCTGTAATTAGCAGGGCTGCGGCTGAACGGGGATGCTGGCATACCTGGTGTACGAAGTTCCCGTTTTTGTGCTGTGGAACCTGATCGCTTCGGCCTCGGTTCATTGCCCGCGGATCGTTGCAGCTATGGCGCTCGCGGCAGACAGCGCATTCGAGAATGCCAAATGGACACCAGAAGAAAAGAATGGGTCGATCTGCGTTGTTGAGACATGCGAATAACCCGCAAGTTGCAAATGACTCACAAATGCTGTGGATAGGTCAGGGTTTGAATGATTTGGGAAAAAACGACTGACCACCGGCATCTCCAACGATATAGTAGCTGGGTCCGGCATAGGAACTTGCCGAATAGCTATAATCGCCGGCGGATTTTACTTCGCTGGTGAGATTAGCGTTGCCGAGCAAACCCAGAACACCGGGAGCGAGGCTCAACTGCGTGAGGTAGTGCGTCTTGGACATGTCCGTACCCGCCAGCTTGGCTCTTTTGAGTCGGCTAGATTCCTCCTTGAGAACGACGCCAACCGACACGGTCCCTGTGTTTAATGGTATGAACCACGCCCACTGTTTTCTGATTAGCATAGAGGAATCCGATATGGTCGAGATCTCACGCCAGTCTCATCTGAAATCCCAACAATTCAATCAGCAGCGCGACGATATTCGGGTGATTAGTTTTCCATACCAGTGAGTACCTCGAACCACGGCGCGTTCTCACGCCTCGTCCCAGGCATATAGGTCCCTGCGCCCGTCCAGTATCCCCAGAAAGCAATATTCTTTAACGCTTGATTGAATTTGCGATTCTTCAAATATTTAGTCGACATGCTGCCCGTGCGGCCCGAGGCGTCGATGAGCCACTTGAAACGAATTTCGCCTTTACCGCCAACGTCGGATTTCCATTCAGCGGAGACCGGACACTTGGGATCATCTGAAGAGAAATTGATGCTAGCGACTTGAACGCTCTCACATACGCATGCCCCGCTTTCGGTTGCGTGACGGAGGAGGATTTCGTCGAACTCTGAGCGCATCTGAAAATCAAAGTGTGAAAGATTTCTCGCAACGAAGATACCGAACTTACGACATTCCAGGAGGCTTTGTTCGGGTCGGGTGAAATGAAGTCAGTGTCTAGTGGAAGTATGTGTCATTGAGCAGACGCTGGCTGGTATCAAACGAGCAGAAGACGATCAAATCCCAGAAGATTTGCCGCTAATCAATAACGGTGATGTCAGGAAGTTTTCCACCAGTTCCGCTATTAGTGCGGAATAGTGGATCAAAGAATGGCGGAACATTCCACCCCGCCATTCCCCGCCTCCCAGGGACTGCTTTTAGAGCACACAATACATACCCGAACACGGCGGAGGTGACATTTGGACGGCCGCGGCTACCGTGCCCGACGGGGCATATAAGGCCATAGATGATGCCACCGTCACATGTTCGTTTTGTTGCTCCTTCCTATCCAGAAATGCCATCATGGAGCTTTTGGAGCGCCCTTCTCGCTTGGTGTTCGCCCGATTATGAAAACATCTGGGCGTGGCCAACATGGCGCACCGTGAGTGGCCGGGATAGTCTAACTGTACCCAAACGAAGTCATTTCGGCATTTATTGAGTTGAGGGTCCAGAGGGATGGACATCGGAGCCCGTACCTGCTTACCGGGACGTCGTACCCGCCGAGCCCGACCATTAATTATATCCCACACTACCCTCTACATTATCTATGGATCCCTCCCGCATTACATTCTCCCCATGTCTATTGCATCTTACTTTTTATCCTCCGACATTTCCCCCAATTTTTTAAAGTAGTAATATACATCCTCGTATAGAAAAATCAACGTGAGTCTTCAACTGGGACTTCGTGATGTAGTCAGTGATATAATACGGAAGAAGAACGGCACGGATAACAGCCCAATCTATATGTAATTTCTGTCCATGCCGGCAGAAGGCCAACTTTTGAACTCGATTTATGAGGAAAAGCGTTCGCGGTTTTGAGTGTTTTCAAAGGATGAAGGCATGCTATCTGAGAGAATTGAGAGCATGGTCAAGGCCAGTAGAAGGCAGTTTCTGCTGACCGGCTTCCGAGTTTGGACATTTGAAGGACAATCATTTACTATATCCTTCTAAAGCGGTATGCAAACCAGAATGTTAGGGAGATTGAACAACAGAGGTTTTGAATGAACATGGTGCCTGAGGAGATAATAGCAAGATGACGGCCGCGCGAAGCTTGAAGGGCTATGTAAATTTGGCTCCACGAAAATGGTCGCGGTCACGATAAGTATTTTGAAATAACCCATGGCGGGAAATCATCAGAGGATAATCCACTTGGAGAGAAAAGTTGAATTTGAGGGCGAAGAAATGGGTTTACCGACGGATCAGCTGGGTCCGCATAACCGTTTTGTCTCACAACGCCTCCTCTCCTCGGCATCCAAGGAGTTTAAATAGTTGTTGGGGAGCGCATCGGATGGCAGACACTCGGCAGCCAGAGATTCGAGGTCGTACAGAGGAGAATTACGGATATCCTGGAGTAAATCTTGCAGCTCTGCATCCCAGACGACCTCAGGATGGTCCATAGGCAAGAAAAGTAAGCATAGAAGTTGGTGGTCGCGTCCCAGGCGGTGGTAGAAGGCAAAATACGTGTTGTTTACGACTGTTACATGAGCTCATTGATGCTGCTTACAAATATACCAAATGCGGTATCTCGCGCGTTATGGGATTTTAAACTCCGATCGACCAGCCTGTCTATCGACACAACTAAGTTTCGAAAGACAGGCTGGTTTCGAGCCTAACCCTCAACGACTCGGCACATCCGATACTAATGCTCAGAAGGCAAATTGGTGGCATGATACCCTGTCAATACGAATTATTGTGTCTCAGTTCAACATCAATTCAACCACCATAACTTATTTCTGCCAAGTATGTGCCGACTCTGCGCATTCCAGGGTCCATCTAGACCACAAAATAATCATCGAGGCCGAAACATCGGATTAGAGGCAAGACCTTTGGCCTTCCCGGGCCGGGCACTGTAAATTACATCTGTGGTCCGCCAGGGGGGGGGATTGGGTTTAATTCCTTTTCAGATATCGGTGCCAGGTGAGTGGTACCAGTGGTGGCCCGAATTTACTAATGGTTCCCATTCTCGGCACAATGGCCGGTTCAATCTCTTGCGGGTTGTGAAACTTTGCATCTCAATTAAACTGCGCAGTTGAATAGTTAGTTGCTGACCATTGAGGGAATTGAGACAGTAAGACCAGTGGCTGAACGCGATTGCGCTGGGTGCAGAGCCACTGCATCAGTCCATAAATGAACCTCTTGTAAACTCACTCAGTAATAGCGTCAAGCGAGATATTTACAAGGTGCTTAATATACTGTGGGTTCTTTGTGCTGTGACCGAGATTGGTGGTCGTCAATTGTGAGCTCCATCGCTGCAGAGAAAATGGGCAAATGAATTCTCGCACATCAGTATTGACCGTCCAATCTATGGTGCGGGTCACCTAGCTACCGCACCTTGGTGTCTGAAATTTTATGACTTCAAAATTTACCCAATTTCTTATCCCTCTTACAAATGTGCTCAGTTTTAAGATAGAAGAAGAACTGTAAGAGGGATTTTCATTTACTTCAAAACTGAGGGAGCAAAAATAAAAGTGTCCAGGAATTTGGCCACATGCATGTATTATATTCAAAAAAGCACAGTCAGAGCTGTAAGTAGGCGCAAAACAATGCTACAGACAGCTACAGAGTTCTACTGGTCGAAATGCTGTCCAATGTAAACCCGCTGCTCACATCGTCCTTACTTACCGCATTTCCGATCGCGTTACTTACTTCTTCTTTGTCTTCTACTTCATACTCCAAGAATATATGACGATCCTATTTCTGTCTGGCTCCCGTCTCGGCTCGTTTCTCTCTCTAGTGTTACACTTGCCGACATTCCTTACTGGCTAGTCGGTGCGTGTTCTCATCCAAGAGACTCAGAAACACGACAGTGAGATTTGTATGTAGTAAAGCTGAATGCCCGAACTAACCGCCGAGCCTCTTTAGGACCCCATCCACCGAATCATGCGGTGCTCCCACTTCCGAATTATTGTGTGTGAGACGGAGGCGAGTGCAGCCGGCATGTTCGCTTTGATGCTTTCAAAAGTATAATCACAATGATCATGAAGATACTTCTTGACGGCGCCCCAAAAGAACTCAATGAAGTTCGGCTCGCAGTGGTATTTGGGGCAGAATATCACCAGATCAAATTCTTCCTTTGGGCTGAATTCCAAGCTCGGTGAGGGTCTATGGTAGAGTCAGAAGTAGCGCTCAAATCCCTTCCAAGGTACACTTAAATCCAAAAAAATATTCTCGAGCCAATTGGCCACTAAATTTTGATTGCGGCAGCTAGGTGACCCGCACCATAGTCTGAGAGGTAGGCTGTTATGGGCGACGAGGACAGGACATATACAATGTTCGTAAATCATAAACCATTGAAATTACGGATTTGAAGGACTTGTGTGACAGAAAGAACACGGGAGAAAAGGGAAAACTTGGGAGAAAATGGGAGAGCTTGGGAGAAAATGGGAGAAAACGGCGAACTTGGGAGAAAACGCAAGTCAATTGAGACGAATTTCCTAATTATCAAATTCTGCTTTCTTTTTTGCAGACTAGCTCGCTTTAAACTCAGTGAGGACCCTCCTATTCCTCTGGAGCTTTCCGACCGCGAATGCCTCTACGGTTTCATCATCACAGATGGGCTCATAGAGTCCTACTGGGCCCCTCCTTTCCGCAACTCCAACGATAACTCCGACAACCCTTATTCTGACTTTCATTGCCGTCGTCGTGAATATGCCGATAGACCGATCCGCAGCGTGGCTGAGCGTGTGGGGCTCGAAGTCTATATCACTCACCTGTCCAACCACAACATTATGGTCTGGTTCTCCTTTTCCAAAGGCGGGGGGATAGTTCAGGTCAAAGAGGTCCCCATCGCATCCAAGCTTGAGCTCTTTGCGACAGAGCTTTGAATCATGGAGAAGGCGGAGTGGCATGATGCATTTCCCAACGCCAAAGTATGTAGCTATATCCTTTAACCCATCACTTCGTTCTCGTCGCTATTGTGACCAGGAGTAGCCATTTTTTTGTGTATTTTTACATGATCTGTTGAATCAAATTCGTGTCCTTGATTCATATTCGGGGCCATTTTGTGAGAGATAGTCGGAATAGCGACTTGATCCACGCGCCGGGAATGCAAGCGCGGCTTGCTGACAACACCCGAGAACGCACACAGGTGCCAGCGCTACGACAGACTTCTGATTACTTGACCATGCTTATTGCCTTATAAATCTTGCCTCTCGTCTCCCCCCACACATGTCCTGACGCCCTCCGCGTTCATTCCCTTAGATATGCCCGCTCCTGCTCGTCTGTTCAGATTGACCAGGGCTATCCATTTCCGAACGAATCGGCCCAGAAAATGTCTCTGGGACTGCGCTTGAATTGAAATCAATCCAAATGCAGCTTCGGGTCACCCACCCCCGAATTATCATTTCTATTTGCATCGTACTGACAGCGGAGGCAAAAAGACGAGTGCTGAGGAAAATTGCAGATTCACCAGGCAGAGCAGTCATATATCCATGGTCCTCGTCGATGATTAGATCATCTTCCGGCCGGCATTTCGTATCCGAGAGAATGCGCCGTTGGGCAGTTGCATTCGTGATGTCGCGATTGCGCCAAACGACTCGTGGATTAGCAAGGCTGCCCACAGACGGGTCATCCTGTGTGGCAAGTATGTCCCTCAGTGTCCTAGGTTTGTTATCCAGGCCAAGGTAGTGCCGCTGCAAAAGTTGCCGGCAGATTCCAATTTTTACAACGCAAATACAGGCACCAAGTTCCTCTTTTGTTGATGGAAGCCCAAATTTTGTCTTTTGTGCCGCGCAGCGCTTATCTTTTGGCGCAGCCTTTGACAGGCTGCACATGTCTCACCGTCATCAGGCATTGTTTTAAGGGCGAACTCCACAATTGCTCCAATCTGACGTGAAAATTGAAATTTATCTATTCCCCATCCAGAATCCAATTTACTTCTGCGCAGTGAACAAAATCAAGACAGAATTGTACCTGAGAAACTTCCGTCGCATCAGGACCTGCAACATTCACACTGCACAGAATATCATTTGTTCCCATTGCTTGTTTCGTGCTCGCCTCCTTCTATCGCTTAACCTTCACAACGGCTGCTGCATTGTTTTTTCACAGCGCTTAACACAGCTTTCTCGTCTACTTCCAGGCAATCGCTTCTTAATGTCCAGATAGGATAGTGTCGGAACCGTTCCGACACACTGGTGCAGCAGGAGATTGCCTTTCTGATTTTCTGTATATTATTGAGGTCTTCACAGTCAACCAAAAATAAAGAGGCGCTGTAGCAGTACCCAGTTAGACAGTGTCGGAACCGCTCCTACACACTGGTGCAGCAGGGGATTGCCTTTCAAATCTTCTGTATAATCTTAATTTGGTAATCGCTACTGCCGACTCAGTTCCGAAGAAAAGTCATGGTAACACTGTAAGTAGTGTGGAAGAAACCGGCTCCGCGACCTAAGCGGGCCTCGCCGGTTGCCGGTCTAGGAACCGGTTGAACGCAGTGAATCGCTCGACAGCACCGCACCAGGCAACATATGGCATCGCACGTCGAAGAGGAGTCGGTGCTCGAGTCAGCCAGGCTCGATCTGAGCATCGGCGGCTGGGGCATACCGAGAGCGTCGTAGACCGTTGGGTTTCCGCTGGCAAGTCTACGGCTTGGAGCGAACGCGATGGATTTCCTCCGCCCGCACCGACGTTCTCTGTGGCCACCTCATCTTCAAGTCTTCGACATTGATATGGGAGAGCGATCCATCTCCGCTGCCGGTCTTCGGGAGAGCAAAGCAGCGTTGCAGACTCTGTCTCCGCGCATGTTGCGCAGCCTGCGGATCGACGACGCTCTTCATGTCCTTGACGAATTTCCGGCCAGCGAGCTCCACCACCTTGTTCCATTTGTCAATCCCGATAATTTGATCCTTATCCAACATCGAGCTATTCGTACAATTCATCGAACGATGCCTGCGCCTCGAGTCCCTCGCGATAGAAGCTCCTTCTCCAACAACGCGAGTTGCCTCCATCGATGGCCCTCCTCGTTTCCTACCCCTAATCAGCTTCATCGATGTGCCTGGCTGGGCCCTCCCCATTCTCCACACTCTCGCCGGACCATCTTACCTCATCTGCTCACTTGCGCCCAATAGACCCATCCGCATCACCAAAAGCGGAAAAAGGTTGCCTGGTATTGCAATGTCCGGAATGGTACGGAATGTCTGAAATCATTCCGAACTTTCAACCCCAATTGGAACGCTGTCTCATTTCCAGAATGATGGGAATGATGGGGCAGTTGGGAACACTCGACATGAATATGCGGCCTTGCAATGCATTGGCTGCTCTCTGAAGATGCCTTACATCCACAAACATTGTGTAGTATGGCTCAGTTCTATTCACCGGTCATCGTTGCTTGCTTCTCGAAGCTGCTCAAATGCTGGAAATGCTCGCAGAAAAAATAGAATAAAAATATATTATATAAATGACGCCAAAGACTATACAGTGCCCGAACCAGACGCCGAAGCTTCCATCCTAGTTCTGAGCCAAAAGGCAGGCCAATATAGAAGAATAAAACTCGAAAATCTGGAGTGACCCATTTTACTTATTTCATGAATAGGGCACCAAGGAGACCATTTAGTGCGAAAATAAACAGTGGGAATGGCTCCAAGCACTGTGTTGAGGCCCCCCGTAGTCAGAGGGTGTGACTACAGATGTAGTCGCAAGGACATGCAATTACATTGTGCCGATCTGTGACCACATCCGATTCCCTGTGCTTATGTCTGTAGTCACATGTTGGCCTTGGCTACCTAGCACTATTGAGCTCAAATTTTGTGTAAATACTTTCTATTAAGTTGGTAGAACCTGTAATAACCTTTGGTTCGGTCGGTCTTCACAACTTTGGCATCAGGAGCAACGGTACGCAATCGTGATCTGCTGTGACATAACACGAAATTTCTATTCCACCACCACCGCTCGACTACTGCTCACTCACTTGCAGATGGCAAAGAACGATGAAATGAGCGAAAAAAGTGCAGGGAAAGGCTGGATGAGCTGTGACTACGTGCCATAGCCAAGCTCCATATGCGTACTTAGTCAAAGCTTAGCCTACAACGTCTAACTATGGACAATAGGCCAAACTCCGTACGTGTAGTCAGGGTCTGACTATGGGGGGCCTCAATGCAGTGAAGCTTTTGTCAGACAGGGGTTTCAATCCAGGAGGTTGGGATAATGGCACAATGAAATATTAGAGGCCGGCGGCATTGTTCGGGTGGAAGACCACTCCGTCGGGCTTTCATCGGCCGTCAAGCATCGTCTTCCTCTAGAGGCTCCATTCCCCCTGACCACTGACTATGACGACATCCCAGAAGGGGAGGATGAAGACGAAGAAAAAGAAAAGACGATGATGTAAGCCCTGCCTATATTCCTCCCTCCGGACCTTAATGCTTTCAGGCCGCACCCGAACTGGTGGAGTCTGAGGAAGAAGAAATAGTACGTAACTCAGCGTCTTTCTCTACCAGCAATTAACACCCTTCAGGTCACGCCTGCTCCTGCGCCGCGCCCAAAGAAGACTACTGCCGCCCAACAATCCAAATATGCTCAAGAGGTCTGGCTCTCGTGTGCACATGCACCTAGTCTTATCGTTTGTAGAACCCCGAGATTCGAAACTCAAAGGTCGTACACGGTGGGAAGGTGGAAAAAATTGCCGCTGTCCCGGAGACTTCGTGGTCTCCCACCGCCCGTGTTACCTTCCCTCCCACCGGCGGACAAATTAAACTGTTGGTACAGAACGACACCCTCAAGGCAGTTCTGAAGGGTGCGATCGACCTCGCGCTTCACGAGATCGCATTCAAGGAAGGGTATAACTGACATAGTATCCCGCGGCGCCTACGCTCGGCGGCTCTTACGTCTCGCTGCCAAGGCATATGGCCCCCGCGGGGAAGACATTGAGAAGCGCGCCAAGAAGGATACAACATTTTGCACTCTTCTTGCTCCACTTGTACGTGCTTTCTTATCCTTTGAGCCACGATTAATTAACATCAGATTTGCACTCGGGGCGGTAATCTCCGGAACACACTCCGGGTCATTGCCACCTCGAAGGTCGCAACCCATTACGGTTTCAACGCCCCTGGAATCACACCTTCGCAAATTCGATCCATCGTGAAGCAGCTCAAAGAAAATCAGCAGTTCATCCTCCCGTACGCCTCAGCACCAGTCTTGTTGCGTGCGGAGCCCCAGTCGGATGGTGCCCTTGCGGCAGACACCGCAGTTATCTCAAACACGCCGAAGGTCGTTTTGGTGAGTCCCTGTGGCGTCACTTCATACAATATCTGACTGAATACCAGACGTTCATTAACAACTTACCCTTCCATGCTCCCGCTGTCATAGATATACTTCACGAAGGCTGGTGGAGTTCTCCGAAGTCATTCGGCTTCCAGCACGTCGCGGAGCTTAAATCCAACCCACCTGATCGTCCGATGGAGGTGGTTCTCCCCGACGCCATGTTGTGCCTAGGCAGTGAATGTACGTCTTCGTCTTCCCATCAATTATTTGGCGTCAACTATTTTCTCAGGCTTGGGCAGCGGCGACTGCTTGGGAGAGTGGGCACTACGTATACCAGAAGGAGTTCAGTCAGGCGCGACTCGAAAACACGTACAAAAGCCTTCTCGAAGTTCTGCAGAAACAACGGAATGGACACTCCGCCAAGACCTTTAATCGAACAATGCATGAACTCTATATCAAGGTTTCATGAGTCCTTCTCCCCTTCTCCTTTACCGTCAACGATCATTGATTCTTCCCCAGTCGCTCTCAAGCTGGCGTAGCTCCCGCCGCCTCGGGATCGGCCAATGATGTCATTTCTTTAGCAATCGATAGTGACTGAATTTGGCGACTCGGGACTTGGACGACATCACGTATTCACATTTACAGTACATACCTTCGATACCTTCGATAGTTGACGCAATGAATAATGCTTCCTCTGTATCTGAAATGACCTGGGAAATGTGAAAACACCGAAATAGTTCCACAAGCTTGATGCAACTCTGAACAAATTTCGCTCATAAGTTGCAGAATTTACGATATTTTCGTCGGGGGTAACATATTCTGGCTCAATTTGCTCATTCAAGAAAGTCAAGGTATTCTGAACAATTTTTCATGAAAATGCGGGAAAATTCCTGAGAGAGGTTTTCCTGATGTCACCGGTGGCCTCCCTATCAACCTCGACTCGCTCCGGGACGGTCCTCCCGGCCGCAAGCCGTTCTACCCGTACTCGACTCTTATTCGGTGTGCATCTCCCGCATGTTTGTTCTGTGCTTGGGATGCTTTGTGTGTTCATGTCATTCATTTGTTTAGCTATGCCATCAAGGGCTCGCCAAACCAGAAACTCCTGCTTGAAGATATCTACTATGCCATCGAGTCTCGTGTACGTGTTTTTCAACTTGACAGTCCTCAGAGCCTCATTCTGTCGCCTGTAGTTCCCCTATTTCAGGACTGCGCCCAATGGCTGGAAGGTGCGCCTTTTGCTTGATTATGCGCTGTCATTTCTCGGACTACTTCTCACTCAGAACTCGGTCCGCCATAACCTCTCGCTGAATCCCTGTTTCGAGAAGGTCCCGCGCCCCCTTACGGATCGTGGGAAAGGCTCGTATTGGACTGTCAACGACAACGTCGACCCCCGCACCAGTGTCCACCGCATCCGCAAAAAGAAAACCAAGGGCGGTAAGGCGGACAATGTCGACTACCGTCCTCCTGAGGGCTCGTTTGTGGAGTCGCAGTACGCCCAGCAGCCTGCGCTCGATGAGTCTGGCAACCCACGGCCGCCCCCTCCGCCACTCCCGTACGTCTCTTGGCTCCTTCGCTGGCTTTGACTCATTCCTACTCCTCGCAGCTTCCCTCCCGGCTTCCCCATGATGGACATGCGTTTTCCGATACCCCCGGTCCCCATGCCCATCTCGCCCGAGGAGAACATCGAGCTCCACGAGAACGGCCAAGTCAACTGGCGTGTGGCATGGCTCAAGGAAATCGGGCACTTGCTGGTGACCAGGTCATCGCCGAGCAGGAGAAGGCGGGTGTGGACCCTGAGTGGTACAGGATGATGCTTTTCTGGGTGCGCGTGGCGCTGATGCCGGATGCGGTGATGCACGTCCCGCCGAACATGGCGCCGCCGCCGCCGCCGCCGCCGCCTGGAGCACCCGGCGCACCCGAGCAGCAGCCGCCCCAGCCGCTGGCTCACTAGATGGTCTCTTTGATACTTTTCCTCTGGAGCAGTCCTTTGGCCCGTAGCTTTTCCCTTTGTTGCCAACCTAAGTATTTGGTGCGATGTTGTTTCGCCGGTGTACTCGGACAATATTTGACTTGTCACTTTTCTGGACGTTACGATCGGCGTGGACACAGGGGCTAAAATAGTGGACGACAGCTATAGACGTGAATGATATATCAGAAGGCACTGGTTAATGAATGCCTAGTGAAGGGGGAAAATTATTACTTACAACAGGCTGTGTGGTTAAATGATCTGATTTGTTACATGCATCCGAGTGGGCCGGCCCCGGGCCGGACAACCCCGGGCATTCTTTTTGCCCGCCACTGTATTGCTCTGTGCTCCAGGTTCCAATCAACACTTATTGACTAACCGGCGGGGAAACTCCCGAAATATCAGGCTACGGGTAACAAATGAGCAAGAGGAAGGAAGGCGGGCAACACAAAAGAAATTACCGCTCGATTGCTTCCACATATCGAGGTACGAGATCAGGTTATATTGATGTGTCTGTCTGCGAGAGACTACTTCCACAGATGATGTGTCCGTTGTGCAGCGCAGCCCCGCTGCACATTGCTGGGCCAGCCCGCGCAGATCTGCACTCCCACGCACACACACGTCGAAAATGTTAACGAGCCGCGAACAACAGCGTTTGTAATTTAGTTGAACTAATATATGAATGTGGTCTCCTTTACAGTTACTTTCATGTTGTCTTCACCATTTTTCCATGCCATGTGAATCCACAAACTCGATTCTCAGAAAACACCAAATTATTTTATTGTGGTAACCGTCATTCCGCCTCGGAAAAGGCGAAAGAAATAAATGTAGCGAGTAATACAGATCTCTAGGTGTGGTCCTTGGATGATGAAAAGATTATTGGTGCGTCCTCTACCTCTTGTCCTGTGTTCCTGGCTCATTCTGATCTACTAGATGCATCCAAATCAACCTAGACATCCGATGCCTACGAACATTACAATTTCTCGCTTCGACTCGACACTGGCACGTCCGAGAGCGGCGCGTCTGAAGCCCCGAATACGCTTGTTTTTGTGCTCTCCTGCAAGCACGGACATCCATCTTATCGCCCCATCGAACGTGCTCGCGGGAAATCCAGCCATGGAACCACGCAGCTTTTGAAGACAGCACGAGAATGCGATACAGCTCGCGGACTGGTTATCGCCCAGCATTCCACTGCCCCTGAGTACTCCCCTGCTGCTCACCGCGCCATCATCCCAATGCGCACTGCGACCAGTAACCAGCCATTCAACTTTGTGGAAGACAAGTACTACAAGATGGAGGTCGAGCTGCTACGCCTTGGAATCATCATCCCGTCTCCCGCACAGTCTCCCGAGTTCTCAAACTGCTGTATGTCAAGCTTTCGGAGGACGTGAAGTTATTTCGTGTAGGTTACAGCGTTTAGCGTACAACTGCATATTAAATGAGAAGGAAAGGGACCGACGGCATACAGTTGCGAGGTGAAGAATGAAATATAAAAGTGCCCTCAGTAGTGTTCCCCGAGGCTCTTCTCCTCGAGCTTAATCTCTCGCGAGACCTGAAGATCGCGAACTGGTGGTGGCACTGCTAGTGAAGTCCTCTGTCGCTGGAAATGGAATTATCTCCGGAACAACAAAGAACGAAGGAAGGGTCTCAACTGTTCTCCCTCGAGTCCTCCTCCTCCACCATGCTGCTCTCGAAATAAAGCCTCCATCCCCCTAGCACGGCTTCGCAGGCCGCCATTTGAGCGGCTGTCATCCATGGAGGCGGCCACCCGGTTGCGTCAAAGAGATGATCGAAGGCACTGTCCGGACGTGATTCGTGGGATAACATCCTGGGTAGTGGTGATGTCGAAAAGGCCATCTTTATAGGTTGTTGGCATTACGGAAGCCTTCGGGACCGAACGCGGAGACTTCCCGGGGAGATTGTGTTCGGCCCCGGGTAGATATTTGTGGATGTAGACAACATTTGTGTATGCCATGTAGATGCAGGCTCGTGACCCATTTTGGTGAGCCTGTAGGAAACTTTCAGAACACCCATGAAAGGTCCCAAAATTACAGGATGCAAATATGGGTATCCCACGGTACACGGTGGAGCAGAGACGGGATTGGTCCGATGCCGCACGGGTGCGAATAAACCTATCACACTGAGAATGGATTAAGGTCGAGCATGATTCATGTTCACTTTCTTGGTTCGGTTAGCATTCCGAGTTGTATTCTGCTGCTACTTTGCGTTCACTCAAACGGTGCCCAAATTTTCCCCAGACGTTCTACGCCTGCGTTGACACGGATTGGCGGAAACCTTGCACCAATGCAGATAGTGCTGTTCAATGATTAGATATTTATTCCCCACAATCCGTGCCAACGCAGGCGCAGAGCCCACCGCTCAAGAATTTCAACGTTGATGCGACGCTTGCAGCTCGTGAGGGAAACTGGGGTAGCGTTGCGGCTTTGCGGCTTCATCAGCAAGCTTGTTACCAACAGTTCCAATGTAATCCGATTTCCAGTGCGACATGTGTGATGACTACCTACCGTGCCGTAGGCTCGTGACTAACCGCGTTCGCCATCACGTGGCTGCGCTTTTCATGGTTGGCGAAGCGACTGGGATCACTGGTTGCCGTTTTGGGTGATCCCGCCAAAGATGATTTGGACTTCGTATTTTCAACCTTCTGCACCTTGAAAAAAGTGTAAAAACTTGTATAGAGAAAGATGGTTAATTTTCAATTCTAAGTTGAATGACACCAACTTGTTTCGGATTTTACCCGAAAATAAATGGTGCTCTATCAATGCAGAATGAAAAATGAAGAAACTTTCTCCATATAACTTATGCCCTGAGCTGCCTCATTCTGAAAGTACGGGAGGAGAGGGAACGGGCGTGGATGGGCTGAAAATCCCCAGTCCGAAATCATGATTGGCGGGTCCCGCCAAAATGTCAACCAGTGATCCCAGTCGTTTTAGGAACCCTTTTGATCCCTTGCTTGTCTCGTGATCAAAAGTTCGGTTACCTAAAACAGACTGGTCGCGAGTCTAACCGTGCCGATGTTCGAACCAAACCCAGACTCCAACACGTGGCTCGCCAGAATTGGAAAATTCAAAGAATATTATGCAAAGCAGTTAGACTCGCGACCAGTCTGTTTTAGGTAACCGAACTTTTGATCACGAGACAAGCAAGGGATCAAAAGGGTTCCTAAAACGACTGGGATCATTGGTTGACGTTTGGCGGGACCCGCCAATCATGACTTCGGACTTAGGATTTTCAGCCCATCCACACCTCTCCTCTCCCTTCCGTACTCCAGAACGACACCACTCAGGGCACAAGTTATATAGAGAAAGTTCCTTCATTTTTCATTCTGCGTCGATGGAGCACCATTTATTTTCTGCCAAAATCCGAAACAAGTTGGTGTCATTTGACTTAGAATTGAAAATTAACCATCTTTCCCTATACAAGTTTTTACGCTTTTTTTCCAAGGTGCGGAAGGTCGAAAATATCAAGTCCAAAATCATGTTTGGCGGGATCAGCCAAGACGGCAACCGATGATCCCAGCCGCTTCGCCCATCGTGATAAGCGCAGCCACGTGAGGCGAACACGGTTGGTCACGAGCCTACAAAGCAGTCGCCAGTGGTTAAATTTTCCATAAACGTCACAGAGGAGCGTTGTGCTGGAAATTCCGGTCACATTCAACTTTGCTTCAAAATCAGAGTATCTCTCGCTTTTATCCTTGTTTTCGAGGTAGCTGTAGAAAGAAATGTTCACTTAGACAGTCGGAGTTGACATGTTGAAATTTATGCGGCCCAATGCGAGCTGGTCGATGCGCAAGATGGCAGAGTACTGGGCGTAGACGAATCTGATAGTAGAAGGACTCGGATAGCAGTGGCTCAACTACAGATACTTGCTACAATGGAGGATGACATTTGAAATACGACTCGGACCACCTAACATTATGTGAGGTGGTCCGAGTCGATGCAAAGGAATCAACTAAGTAAGTTTTGGGCCTCGTGTTTATGATGATATTCTCTTCAATTGAACTGGGTAACGGGCTGCGCTGCTTGTCAGCGCTACCCGCTTATCGTCCTAGTCAATTGAGTGGAGCCCTGAACGTTAATGACGAAGTTGCCGTCAGTGAAGGATGTGGACCAGCAGAGTTTATCTGAGAGGTGTGAGCAGGCAGAATCATCATTTTTCAATTGAGTGTGGACCCACCTGTCCATACTTTTATCCGGCTTTCCTCCTGCCCAAAGACAAAAATGGCGCCATCACGAATGAGAAAAGCATATTCTTTGGGTCTAAGAGGTTGAATTAGTTGGGGCACTACGCCTCGTACTGTGGCATTGACGAGAAGAACGACGTCCAGTTCGGTTTTCACCGAATAGACACCGGTGCCCTACAAGAGAACATCCCTGAAAAAGGCGACCTGCCGAAAATATCGCGGTTTGGGCAGGAACGCTGTAGCACTGGAAGTACTGCCCCGATTGACCTAGTTTTAAGATATGACAAGAGCGCGCTGGGGCGCTCCGCGCCCCAGCACTTCGGTTGAATCTATATAAGCTTCGATGCTGATTACGCAGTTCCGTTGCCTCCTCGATGTTATCCCCGGCCCGAGTATTTTGCTTTTGCTGGCGGTCATTTTTGATCTTTCGACCCCGCAACGCGGAAATTGTCTTGACAATGTTTTGAATTGCTCGTAGTGAGTCGAAAACCTGACCTTCTCTCCATCGAATTTCCTCCACCGCCAAACTGTCCCAGGTTCGGGATATGCCGCTCTATTTCTGCGGGGAAATCAGATGGCAAAAATAATTTCTCATCCTGAATCGGCGGTGGAGTGAGAGCCTGGGCAGCAACTTTGTCTCCAACGAGGGGCATCAATTCCTTTTGGATCTTGCGCCAGCTAGCAATGCGGGGTTGTATCTTCGCCGCACGAAGAGCAATTTCTTTCCGTCGCGCTACCAAATCGTGTTCATCAATGGCCAGAACCAGACACCAGATTTGCGTCTGAGTAGCATGATTTTATTGCGACCGTATGAAGACAAAAACAAGCGCACTGGATATCCTGGATTTTCAAGGCTTCATCCATAAAGCGAGCAACTTTGGTTTTGGGGATCATTGTGTTGGCGAATGAGCCGTTGTCGCTTACAGCTATCTACAAAACCGTAGACGTTTTCGAAAAAAAGTTCAGTTGATCAAAAGTGGAGTTCCAGGATTAAAATAGCAAATGACGATGCAGCGTCAATGCTGCGTCATAGCTTACCCCCGTATTGTTGACAACAACATACTATTCTCAACCGTAACGCTACCTTTGCTATCTGACCCAGTAGTGCTAGAACATGGAAAACTATTATCTTGCCAATGGCCCTTGGGCAACTGGGCGCTATCTTATGGGCCTAGGCCGAATGCCTGCGCCATTGTCGATGCGGTGACGGTGGAGCGAAGGCACGAGGTTGATGACATCACCTTTTGATCAACTCAACTTTTTTTCGAAAACGTCTACGGTTTTGTAGATAGCTGTCAAGATCCTCTCCACGGGCGATCTTTGCATGCATTGCGTCTTCGTCAAGATGTCAAAGAGTCAAGCTTCAAGCCCAGGCATCGAGCGCAAGTCGACCGCAAGTCTGGGCCGCAAGTCCGCTCAAAGCCTCCGCCGTTCCCTGTCCCACATTATCGACATCTTTTCCGGAGTCAAAAACTCTTCAAGGGCACAATACTCATTCATATTCAAGCTGAGCGCCGCGCAATCTTGAGTCAAGATCTTGATCCCTTTCGGCAACGGGCGAGTCCGAGCACCGAGAACACAAGTTGACCGCAAGTCTGGGCCGCAAGTCCGCTCAAAGCGTTAGCCGTTTCCTGTCCCACATTATCGACATCTTTACGGAGTCAAAAACTCTTCAAGGGCACAATACTCATCATCTTCAAGCTGAGCGCCTCGCAATCTTGAGTCAAGACTCTTGATCGTTTCGGCAACGGGCGACGCTGATTCTGTATGATCAAGTCCTCCTCAATACCAATCCACAAGCCAAGATTAGATTCAAACTCGGCGACAGCTTCATTGCATTGTACCCCAGTACGTCCACGCCGTCATGATTTAGCACAGTCCATTCACTGGGACCTTTCACCGTCAGCTGTGACGCACGCTCCGCGCCTCTGGGAGAGTAGATTTTGTTTTGATGTTGAGATTGGCTCAAAATCTTCAAGTATGTTTACACATTTTGTCATATTCTAGTACGCTCATTCATATCTACTTTCTCACATCATCAATACTAATTATGATTAGTAATTGCAATTCTCTTTCAACTTGGGTGGAACGACACCAGATGCATCGCTCGCGTGGGGCTTTTGGTTTATGCTCGACACATCTGATCCATCGTGCACGGTAACAGAAGCGCAATAGTTTCCTTCATGTAGATTTTTTGAACCAATAAGTTTGACGTACTTGCTGCTGCCATTCGCGATTCCGGGCTATTTGGGTACCTCAGTAGTATCATAGAATTGCTTCAGACAGCTTCGGATCGATATCCCCGCGGGTAAACTGTGGTTCAAACCAAAGCCTGCTCCCTACATGATCATAGGAGGGTGGTTCAAACCAGGCCATTGTTGGAGATGATGTGGTTTAAACTTGAACCATGCTGTTGCTGGATATTTTGGAAGATTCCTCAATTCTTAGTTCATTCAGTTCAGTTCACTTTTTTTAATAATATTCTGCCTGGCAAAATATTATTAAAAATTACAAGCGCTCGCCGGCGCTTCGCGCTGGCTCCCACTTCTGCCGGAATGATAGATTAAAAGCGGAGTTTAAAAAGCTTCGGACAGACGGACAAGCTTAATTTTATAAATAGGGAGATTAAAAACATGAACTGAACTGAACTGAACTAAGAATTGAGCACCCCTATTCCCAAGGACCAATTTCCAAAGAGCTGTGTCGAGTTATTGCCACCACTGCCGCAGTCTCACGGTAGTATATATTGGAAGCTTCCATTCTCAAGAACTGTCGCGTTAACACCACCGCCGCCACAGTCTCACGGCGGTAGATATTTTGGAAGCTTCCATTCCCAGGGACTTCCATTCTTATCATGAGGCGTTAACACCACCGCCACCGCAGTCTCACGGTGGTATATATTGGAAGCTTCCATTTCCAAGGACCCTTCTGAAAGAACTGTTGTGTTAACACCACTGCCGCCGCAGTCTCACGGCAGTAGATATTTTGGAAGCTTCCATTCCCAGGGACTTCCATTCTTATCATGAGGCGTTAACACCACCGCCGCTGCAGTCTCACGGTGGTAGATATTTTGGAAGCTTCCATTCCCAGCAGTCTCACAGTGGTATATATTGGAAGCTTCCATTCCCAAGGAGGGCAGCGAAGTTGGTACACGCGGATTGCTGACTCGGAAGGCAAGATCGAGTGGGCGACAAAAGCCACCAAAGGACCAGAAGGAAGAGACGAGATCGCGATGGGAGAAGAAGGGCATCCCCAGGGATTATAGTCCATTAAAATTGCTGCATAAGAAGCCGAGGCAGGGAAGAATGTTGTCGAGGCATGGATGACCTTGCTCCCAGAGATTTAGCGCAGCGATCTTCACATGTCGATTGATCGTGAATGGTGCTCTGAGGAGAACGTCGGCATCAGCTCAAATTTTTGGGATAGCGACTTCATAACGCACCTACAATGAAGGGAATACAGCAGTAATTCTATAAAGATGGGGAGGCAGATGCAGGGGACGAGTTTATCCGAGAGATTGGTGCAGTCCGGGCATGTGGCAGTCTAAGCTTGGATTGACAAACATCAATCATAAATGCAGTGTCATGTGGCGCTTGGGGCCGACTGGGCCGAGCGAGTGCTACACAGGTTTTCTTGGTGGAGGCGTGTCGCAGTTTAAAAGATGGTGGCCTATTGCCAGTGTATCACCAGGAAACATTGAAAAGCCATAAGGCGAGCATTGTGGGAAGGGCGGAGACAATGGGGCATTTTGCGTCAGAATCTGATGTGGAATGATGAATGGGCCCTTGACGGGTGCTTCCAATGGACCGGGTTTGAATGCCCATAAGCGGAGTTTAAAGGCTTCGGACAGACACCCTTAATTTTATAAGGAGAGAGATACAGTACTGAATCGCTGTAAATGTTTGCAGTGATCACGGCTATCATTCCTGAGAGGCACGGCTGAGAAAATAGCCCTGGGACTTCGCTGGAATTGAAATGGTTCGCAAGGTTGTCCAGTCAGGCGGCTCAAAATCTGGACCATTGAAAAGGCCACGCATTTCAAAAGGTAACCCAGTAATTGTGGTCTGGAAAGCGCAAGAAACTTTGATGAATTTTGGAGCCTGCTGCATAAAATCGAGGCCTCATGTGGTGAAGAGAGGCCCATAGATCATGGGTCACCAAAAAGATTTACAGAAATTGGTCAAAATTTGCGAGTTAAAAGCCAGTTGCCGCGGGCCACGCTTTCCGTGATCATCGGTCCTTGCACATTTGCAAAAGGAATGTACAGATTGAGGTTTAAACCAAAGTTGAGCTTGTAGCACACAGGTATAGGCCTCCTGGCTTCTTTTATGTGTTCAAGGAGACCAAGCTGGAGTGGCTGGATACCCGATGCCATTTCGACGAGAATTGATTCATTTGTAAATAGCTCAGCTCATGGGGAGACCATCAGTCCATTCCAACAGCTGACCAACAGCAGTACGGCTATGTGAAATATTTGGTTTATGGGAGTGATCACTGTACTGCGCATTCCCCAACTCTGAGGTAAGCTCGAGTCTTGAAAAAATGTGGGAGGTGAATTCACATGATATGGATATGGGTGAAGAAAACCACCAAAAATATGGACTCCACCCACTCTTCTGTCAATTTATGGTCAGTTTTCAGCCTCATATACCATTTGAATATTGGTTTGAGGATCATTCGAGGCACATTGAACAGCCACTTGCTGTGAAACATTGATTCGGAAGGAATCCGAGCGAGAGTTCCCAAAGTGGCAAGTGTCCACGCGATGAAGCAAATCTGCGTGCCTTGCCCGCCCGCATTTCGCAACCTTCATAAGGCTCCTCTGTATCTTGAAATTGATCCTAGGAACCCCGCAGAAGGTATACATGTCCGTAGACACTGATTTTCGTCCGGCCTGACGCCCCCGGGAACGTCAACACGAATGGCCGGCCAAAATACCGTTTATAAACAGTTTTAAACGGTTTCTAAACGGTGTTCAACCGTTTCCGTTTAGTTCGGCCGTTTCTTCAGATGAAAACTAAATGGTTGGAGCCTTGAGGGCCAGGTTTACAGGAGCAAGCACGCAGTTGACCCTTACACCAAAGTTCTGATACACAGACAATAATTGGCTTCAATAGATACAGTCACCAGTTCCAGCCAATTTTTATCCGAACTCAACCTTCCCTAAGCCTCGGACCCCCGGCCTTGCTGTCGGACTCCATGCTTTATCCGAATTTTTGACCTGCTATTCTCGAGCACCGCTTCGATATTTGGGAAAGAAGGAGGAATTTTTAGCCAAATCAACTGCTCTCCCAGGGGGAGAAGCAGCCCAGTGTCTATATGCCGTGTCTGGATGGCGTAGCTACGAAGTAGAACTATAGGGATGGAAATTACATGAGCACGAGTAAACTATGAGTGTCCGTGTATGAAACGAAATCGTATGTAGGGTGGGTAACGAGAAAAAAATGGCTTCACTGTTCAAGGCAGTTGAATGAATAAGAGCAGCATTGTCCAATACGAGAACGACTCACCTGGCAAGGCAGTGGGAGAAAACTAAGGGATGACCACTGCTTGCCAGGGAGTACTTATATGATATTCGGCCGTCTCGGCACCGCACTTAGGCAATGCGTCGGTGCCGAGGAAATGGGAGTGTGACTCACTGCTGTGACTCTCACTTAGACCACAGGAGAGGTATGCTCGGAGAGGAGCATAGTCTTTTACAACCACAGGGGGATTACAACCTTAGAGGTGATAGCGTGAGTTCACCGGGATGAGTGCGAGGAAATGGGAGTGCTCACTGCTGCGACTCTCACTTCGGACCCGTGGGGTGGAGAGGAGCGTACTCTTTTACAACCACAGGGGGATTACAACCATAGAGGTAAGAGCGTGAGGGGGGTTGTAAAAGGAAATCGGAGTAATCTTGCATACTCGACGATTAGCTTTGTGTAAACTCCCTTTAAACTCGAATTAGGTCCCAAAATTCGATTTCTTATCCGGAGTATGCCTTGCCCATTTTTGGGCATCTTTTATCCGAATTCAAAATGTTGCCAAACAGGGATTTTAGGTGATTCTTTTAGGGGTCCTGGGGTAGACAAGGGCCACAAGTGCACAGATTCAGGTCCTATATAATGGAAAGTTGTGGATACTTTGCCATCCCTGTCTGGGTTGGAGTCGAGCCGCTCCAGAACACTCACATGTGTAAATCCCAAGCCAGAGCTTCCTGGCCTCTATGCAGCTTCGGGGTGTCCGGGAGAGCCATCTGCAGTGTTGCATTATTCAAAGTTGAAACAAGTTCATTATTTTTGAAATACTCCCCCAGTTAGAGTTTTCTGGCCTCTGTGCAGCCGTCTGCGGTAGTCAAGGGGAAACATCTTCATAATTGTTGAATCCCAAGGCAGAGCTTCCTGGCCTCTATGTAGCTGCGGGCGTCCCGGACAGCCATCTGCAGTGTTGCATTATTCAAAGCTGAAACATAAATGGTTTGTAAACCGTTTGGACCTCTGGGCAAACTAAATGGAAATAAAAACAGTTAAAACCGTTTGAAGACGTTTATATAAACGGAAATGGTTGGAACCTTAGACACACCCTTCCGGGTTCCATTGGAATCCCTCTTCGCCATCTCTTGGAATGTGGGCAGTTTATGGGATACTTGGATAGCAGGTATGCTCACTACCCTTTTATATCTCAATCCACTGATTATTTCACTCTATCTCAATGTTCCAGCCTGGCAACCGATCTGTTGTGTTCGAGATATGGTGTGCGCTCGGACCACAGTATGTGAGCGGAATCTTTACTCCTCGAACTGTGTGCGATGCTTTCCTTTTGTTGCGGACGTACTCGAGGTGAGCACGAACCAGCCCAGCCGTGCATGGATCTGCTGGCCACCTCTTGCCGCTATCGGACGCGGGGGCCACCCCTGTGCTGCGGTATTTTGTCCTTAGCACCCGTACCATATGCCGGTTGTCCCCGAGACAGTACTTTACTTGCTCTGTGCAGTGATGGGCGTCCGGGAGAACAGAGAGTTAATCACGAATTAATTATTTAGGACCAGTCTTAGGGATTTGCTGGGCAACTGTGTGAGATTTGTCCCCTGTGCAGTGATGGGCGTCCGGGACGCCCATCAGGAGAGCAGAGAGGTATTGACAAGTGTGTGAATTTTGTCCTTCTTTGGGTGATGGGCGTCCGGGACACCCATCACTGAACAGAGAGGTAATCATGAATTAACAATGTTGAAACAGGTTCATTATCTGTGCACGTCGAGTGACATGGTTTGTGGGTACGTCATCCTTGTGAATACCCCAGTCATCCAGTTTCATTGCAAAGTCATCAAATGACATGCCAAAAGCCTGGGTGATGAATGGCAATGTACGGGGAGTACCAATACACTGGGGCTGCAGGGTATATCGGTAGCTTGAACGCCCCAGAATGGCAAGGATGTGGCACCCTGTCCGTTTTTCAAGTAAAGAATTAATCAATACCATGGATACCACAAATACCACTGATACCGCACATACCTCTTCAAGCAGCCCGTCAGTGAAGTTGGTCACGTTGCGGGCTGCTTCAGCATGGGCTCGGGTGCCTTCCTCCTTTGCCGTGCGATAAGCCTCAAACTGAGTCATGAGGTTTTTCAACCCTTCCTCTGACTATGGGTTGTCAAGTTCACGCTGATGAACCGCAGCATTGAGCTCATCGCGCCCAAGTCGATCACCCTCATCACAAAGTATGGGCCAATTGGGGCAATATTGTATTTGTAATCAGGCGTCGAAGCCAACCGTTTCGCTTCGCGGTTTGTCACTGTAGATGGTTTTTTGTGTAAGGAACACCCTTAGTGACAGTCCAGGATGGTTATACATGCATCCCGTCCGGTATTCGAGACTTTGGAAGGAAATCGAACGCGGGATCAAATAATTCCTAATTGGGACGTCACGTGGTAGGGTGGTTCGAGCGAAGGGTAGATAAAAAAAAAACGGCCCTGGGTTTTTTTTTTTCCTTTTTTCAGAACCCCCTTGGCGATGGGCCTCTCTGAGGGAACTCTCAGGAGGAGACTTCAACCACTTGCCCAGAACTTCTACAAGTCTAGACATAATTCGGCTTGAAAAAATATCCAACGCAGGAAATTTGATCAACCCACATCAATTTAACGCATCACCCCACACTCCATTCATTTTCCCGCCTTTACTAATAGTTCAATTCGTAAGTCACCCGTCACACGCGATTTTCATGCAATATTCTTTTCTCGATTTAGCGGATTTTGGAGATTTGTCGGAAAAATTAAAAAGTCACGTGTCTTACGAATTGAACGAAATACTACAGTATTCTTTCTGTGTCGGCCATTTGCTAGTCCCAGCTCGGACACGTTCATTTGCGGTTTTACTCGCTGCTCTTCTTGTCGACATCTGGGATTTATACCACCGATACCCGGTGGCGCGGTAAATTATGGACTAAGCGACTTTGTGTTTGTTTACCAAACTCGTTTGAGACAGTTTGATGTAATCACGCTTTCTGTCAACGACCAGGCCAGCCGCTGTCTCCAATTTTGTGAGTGGAATGTACACTACCTACCCCACAGTTCGTACCAACTGATCGAAAACATTTAATTTCACTCATGGGATCATGTGGAACGGGCACAATAGTGCCCGGCAATTCTGTTTTGCCACCACTGTAAGAGTCGGACGAGGTGCCATTTATATGCGGTGATCGGCCTTCGCAAATGACCGAGAGCAAAGGGTAGACTCGAACTAGTTTCAGAGGTGCAACATCTCAAAGTCAGTCGTTTGCTGTGCTATTGATCGACTGTCATCAATACTCAGAATAACGACTGGCTCGAGTCTAAGCAAAGGGCAACTAAAGAGCGCAGGAGCCTACTTTATGGTACGTCACAGTATGATGCATATGCCCATGCGCACTCACTCGGCTGTCGCCTGGCTCTACTCGCATTCTGGGGCTGGCCATGCCCATTTGTGCGTTGCATAAAGCGCCTTATTAGATTTGATCCTTCATACAATATAATAATATTAATATTGATCCTTTGTGGCATCTTCTATTTCCCTTTCATATGAATCGGGGTCAATCTGTACGAATCGGGGTCAAAAGCGCCATGCAGGGTCCTTAGAAACCGATTCGCCTAACTGAGTGCCGATCTGGAAAGGATGGCTGATCCCCGTCAGTCACCGGCGTGCCTTCTTCTTTTTTCCTCCTGCTTCACCGCCTTGCAGTCTTGTTAGTGACAAACTACTACCAAGGCATTTGTCTGCTTATATGGCGGAGAAGCTCTCCATCCTCTATATCCTTCCTCCCTATGGATTTCGGGAACAGGCACAGGATGCCTTGACTGCCACCGACTGGTCCGAAACGGAGTTCGACAAGCACGAAATTGCTACTGTTTTGTCAGATCCCCAGACTCGTGGCTACATTTTCTCCGACTGGCCAGGAAAGCCAACTGGACCAGTCAACTTTCTACCAGGCAAAGATTCCTGGAAGGATGTTTTGCTTCAAGAAATGGTTTGGAGCATCGCTGTCTGCGAAACACTGTCTGATTTCTTTACAGCTGCTGATGCCCATTCGCTGGCAGCGAGAACCAGATCTCGAAGTCTCTGTATGGTCCTGGGACAAGTTTCGCGAGCTGTGCCTGGGTGACTTTGACACCCTTGCGGGCCGTGGCAAGCGTATATGATCTTGTCTTCGGAGGCGCGGACTTGACTGTCGAGGGAGCGGGGTTTGTATCTATTTCATCCACTCCTCGGTCCACCGCTGAATGGACTCCTAGGAGGGAGTTTGAAAACAATGAAGACGAGCGGACCTACATGGATCGCATGACCCAACTTGACGGCATGACAGCGGTCTTCCCCAATCCAACAACCTCCTGGGCCGCGCGCTTCAAATCCAATGTCATCACAGATTTGGATACCATTGCGAGAGAGATAACCAACCCTGAGCGCCCAATCACGCGCCTCCTTCGGAGCGCCGACGAGTACACCGAAAATGTGGTCCTGAAGCGGGAGGCCAGCGCTCGAAGCCAACACCGACATTTCTTTGACGGACCTTCTCAAGTGCCTGCAGCTAGAATTGCCCAGATGATTGAGGAAAACAAGGGAACTGGCCCCAAATGGTTGCTGCAGGAACTGAATCCTGTCCTACGCAAGTGTGGAGAGCTGCGCGTGTTCGTTGTTTTGAAGCAAGTGATCGGGGTGGTGGCTACAACGCCAACAGACGAAGGTAAAAACAGCCTAGATTTCGAGGAGTGCGGAGTAAATTATGCCCTGGAAGAGTTTTCGTGAGTTAATCCTGGATTACTCCACACATATTGCACTAATAGCTCTGAATAGGGAAGCCATGGAGAAGAATGGGTATGGTCTAAAAGTTATGAGAAGAGTGGGTGGTACCCGGGTCCGGCGTGACCATGCCCGACAACAATTCGAAGCATTCACGTTGGCAACACTGGCTGCACTCATCCAAAAGGATGAGCAGCGTTATGCTCGCGAATCTGATCTGGCCTATCTCGCCCGGCTGGATGTCACGTATTTCGAAAAAGATGGTGTTTGGTCGTTTTGCGTCAACGAGGTGGAACGCCCGCTTATGGACTTGTTCTCGCGTACGGATGTCGCTGAACGGGTCATGGACGAGTTGGGGGTCGCCATGAGAGTGCGCATTCGCTCTCTGCAGGCACGTCAGTTGGCGTTGAAAGGCCCTCGGGGCTCGAAGAGGAAACATTCGCCTGAGTCGACCTCCACCCAAGAGGGCGCATCACGTCGTTGCAGAACCTGCGGGCAGTCTGGACATTATGCCCCGAGGTGTCCACAAAAAAATCCGTAATCATCTGTGGGACTCATCGGGTTTACTGCCATTTGCGGAACTTCCTTTGGATTGTATAGTCGAAGTACAAGTCACATTAAAAATCCCGGTATTTCCATCCCCCCATGATACTCCCAAATACAACATATCCAAAAACTAATTTAGGTCAATCGGACCACTATAGCTAGTATGGGACCCGTTCTGCTGGCAAACACCAAAAAACAGCCAGACCTGAGCCAGTAAGTCATCTCAGGATGCTTATAAGCCCCGCGGATTCTCAGTCCAAATCGAATGAGCCTACTCTCAAGGAAAACGGTCGAGAATTGAGCTTAGGAGCACTGTTCTCGTGAAAACGTGCCAAAAAAACATAAAATGCACCGTGCCTTAAGTTCCGTAAATGGCAGTAAATTTTTATTTACTCAAGTCTAATGGGCGCGCTGTGATGAGCTGGCATTCCGCCAAATCACGCGCTGGCCAGAAATGACCATTTTAGGACGGTGGTGGCCTTGGGAATGCTTCGAGCAAATTCAATTCAATTGATGCACCCTCGACCCAATTGTCTCAACTCAATTGATACGCCGAGCGTCACCTGTTTGCTTTTGGAATAGATTACTTTGTGTTTAGTTTCGGAATTTATGTTTAGTTTTGCAATAGAAAACAATAATATTTCATGTGCAGAACATGTCAGTGCGGGGGAACGTGTCAGCATCTTTGGCCGGATTTTGCCGAAATTTGATCAAAAGTGCTCAAAAGTGATCAAAATGACCACTTCGCGGGCGTTATAGCGTCGAACGCCTGTATATTTTTGCTTACTTTAACTTGTGAAAGTAATGGGGGGATCTTTGGATTCCAATTCCATTAATACAGAATGCTCTGGAAAAAATCGCTGCTCAAGCTGAAAAAATGCGATTTCTGTATTTGGCCAATTTGAGGGCGCATTAACGGATTCTGATGTCGACATAGAGCAACCGACAGTTTCCAGGATAAACCAGATCAGACAACAGTCCCGAGCAGCGGCTGGAGGTGTGCTGACATTTGACTCCCGCAAGAATGTGTTGTATATGCAGCAGTAACCTATGCATGAGGGAAGGGAGGGAAGAAATGCGATGGTTAACAAAGTTACTTGGCAAAACTAACTTAGCCTGCCAAAACTAGCTTTACTTGTGGCAGACAAGTAAAGTAAAGTAAGCAAAAGTAATTTGTAAGTAATGTAAGTAACTGGGATTGATGCCATCTCCAAATTTTGAAGACCACATGGGTCGCGCGCTTTGAATTAAAATTCAACCATATATTGGGCTTGCGTAGTATCCTGCAGGCCGGCCATCGGCCAATACAACCCGCAAGTTGTGTTTTTCTCTATCATCCATCCAAAACGAACCCTCGGACCAAAAAAACATCCCAATTTGAAGAGCGCATGGCTTGCGCGCTTCGAATTAAAATTCAACGCTATATTCAGCTATATTCAACCAGATATTCAATTTGCGGGCCCGCTATCGGCCAATACACGCGGAAATTGTGTTTCCCTCTATCGTCTATCCAAAACAAACCCTAGGATCAAAAAAAACATTCCAATTTTGAAGAGCGCATGGCTAGCGCGCTTCGAATTACAATTGAACACTATATTCAGCTATATTCAACCAGATATTGAACTTGTGAGCCAGCTAACGGCCAATGCACGCGGAAATTGTGTTTTCCACTATATCTATCTAAAACCGAACCCTCAGATCCAAAAACATCCCAATGTTGAAGAGCTCGCTTGCCATTGCACATCGGCGAACTGTGATTTCGAAAAAACCACATCAGATTAATCCCTCAGGAATAGCTCGTAAAAATTGTGGCTGCTTGCTATGCTATCGAGACCGAACAGAGCTTGGATGCGAACATCCAGGCCATTGCATTGAGACTGCAAAAATGCTGATTGAGAGCATTCTACCTAAATGGAATCCAGAAGCACCAAGTCTGGATTTATGTGACGAGCTATGTCTCACTGAACAAGAGCGTGAATGGAATAAAAAATCAATACAAACTGATCAGACCATGGCCTTTGACCCAGATTTTACTCTCTCTAATATGGACGCTGCATTTAGAATCTTTGCCTTTGAAGAGTCACTAAATGAGATCTCGGCAAAGAGGCACTGCATTTTGACAGCGTCTGGACCCATGTTAGCCGAGAGATGCCGAGCCGTTCGAGTAATATGCCCGGAGGTAACAAGTTCGCTGGAGGCCGCCGCTGGCCGCCGGTGGTTATTGGCGGCCACTGCCGGACGGTGTCTGACGGTGTCCATCACCGAGGCTTCCGATTTTCGCCAATTGCCACTGGCAATGGCCGGGCCGTCATGCCGTCTTCTCAGCGGTTTCCACTGGTTTCCGCTGGCAGGTGCTGGATGTCTGCGAGGCTGTAGTTAAAAAACATTCAAGAACATATGGAACATTCTATCAACATCAAAATGGTGTTTGAAGATCAACTAATTATTTCAACCATGGTTCAAGTTTGAACCATCATCTGAACTTGAACCGCCGAGTTGAAGCATTTTGCTCGTTGATTCCGCCCCAAAAGGTACTTTTTTCCGGCTGTGTATAAAGGAACAATTTATACAAATGGGCTCTGCCTATCCACAAGTTAATGGATAAAAATCGGTCCGAACTTGCGGTGGTATACTATACAACCACCATTTTGGGGGTCCCCGAGAACCACTGGAAACCAGTGAAATACGATGGTATCCAGTGGAGCTCCCCCACACCGGCTTCCGGTGGAATCCAGCGTCCGCCGATGGTTTCCGCTGGCGCACCAGTGCTCGGCAGTGGGTGCCGCCATCGGCCAATGCCGAGCACTGCCGATCGGCCGGTTGCTACCTCCGCGTGTATGACACCCCCAATTTGGTCAGATGTTTGAGCCCCGTTTCTTCGGAGATATCCGGGGAGATCCCTGCTGAGGTCCGGGACAGATCCTAAGGGACATTATAGAATGATTTTTCAGGGTTCTTGCTGAGTGCTTGTGAGAATCTAACAGGAACCTCGTTGAAATCATTTGAGATTCACAAACAGAACTTGTTCTGATTTTCACAAACAGAACTTGTTCTGATTGTGCTTAGAGTACCGAAAATGTCGCCTCAAAAATCACGTGAAAAGGGCATCATTGGATCATTCAACAAATGCACACAACCTTTGGCAGTCAGAGGCTCACACGGTCAATGTGAGCTGGTCGCGCGCAAGCGTCGACCGAGCGAACATTGAGGTGTCTGAAAAGCTGTCTAAAATCCCTGTCCTTTTTATTTGTGGGCAGCCCCGCCGCTTTCATCAAACTTTCATTCAAGTGTTTACATCAATTTTGCATCAATTCCACCTTTCGAGTTCTACGGAGTGGTCCAGAAAATAAAAGGCTCACATGTACAGGCAAATCTGACGTTCTGAATTCTGTTTGTGCCCCGCCGCTTGCCGGCCAAATCCTTTCATTAATATTCCTGGAGCTTGCTCAAAGCCTCGTCTTGATCCACGTGACAAGGCGCGCGCTCAACTTCAAGAGTGTCTCTTCATTGCTCATTGCACCTTAAACTGAGCAAAAGTGGTGTGATTGCATTAAAATAATCATTCCTCCATGTCCTGCTTAGGCCCGAGCTCCTCTTCCTCCTCTGAGTCCGAATCCACCAATGCCATATCCTTCCCTCCCGCTGCTTTGGCCGTTTTCTTCTTCTCGCGAGTCTCCTTCGATTTCTTTGCAGCTGCGGCCCGCTTGGCCGGTCCAGAGACCCGTAATAGTGCAGCAAATTCCTTGCGCTTCGCATCTCGATCCGGAAAACATGGTATTGGAGCTGTTAGATCGCGAGGTAGAGTGTCCCGTATAAGATCTACGTTGTGGAGGGCATGCATGTTGATAAAGTAGATGTCGGTATCTGAATGTTTAATTCCCGTTTGCTTCCGGCCCGTGGCATGCCGTTCCTGAACTACACTTTCAAAGTCAACCACAGCTCGACACTTGCTTCCATAGCAATCGTGTTGTGCATTGAAGAAAAATAATATCGCCTGGAAATATTCAGATGCATAGATTAGTCGAGGAGATGGGAAAAACTCGAGATCTCACCGCTGGTTGAGCCAGTTGAATTTCGGGAGATGGAGAGAGGACCGGCATGTTCATCCGAATATCTCGTGTTCCAGAAACAATGAACCTGCGTATAACAACCACAGCTTCACTGTGTCCGGCTGACGCGGTCGTTGGAATTAGGATGATGCAGATTCGTCCGACCAGAATTGTGTTCGTATCCTATATAAAATTTTCAGGTTGAATAAGATGAGATACTGTGAGATGAACCTTGCACTTGAAGAATACCCACGAGTCTTTGGTGCAGACGTCTCCGGACTTCGAAACCACATATTTACATGTTGTCCAAGTCTTTCCAGCACTGACACGTCAGGTAGTATCTAAAGAGCATGGCCGTTGTCCTCCGGTTTTTTGCTTCCCCATCCATGTTCAAGTGCAGAATGGTGAACTTTCTCAAGTGTATGTCCATCTCTATTCTGACGTGCCGCACAAGGCTTCGACCTTATTCGCAACTGTTCTCTTCGCCAATGGCAAGCCTGCAAAACCGTAGAACTTCGTCCATTCGACAGGGACTCCTTCTTGGGATGGGGTGAGAAGCTGGAACTACAGCTGTGCGTCGACACTCGGACTGGGTCAAGCCTTTGAGTCGTCGGTGAATCTAATTTATTATCTTTGAAGGAATTCGGCTCCGGTAAGAATGCCGGATTCGGCTTCCGCGCACCCGTTCGCAGTATATAACTGCCCTCATTCGCTTTACTTAGTTAGCCTCCCAGGTTCCCATCGCTTTCTCAAACCTAACACCTAATCCCCAGTCTTCATCATACGGAAGGCGCGCCCAGGTTCCTTGCTTAACCTCAAGGCGTTTGGAGAGACAGGGCAAGGCTTGGAGATGATGGGAAACGAATGGCTCTACAAAAGGGAAATCGCCATATCTCTCCAGAGCCACCATTAACCTCTCATCCGTTGCGGACAACCAGAATGCTACGAGAAACTATTCGCAGTCTTAAATATGCCTTGTGAACTGTGAGTAGATTAATTGACTGGCTAGGCTGGCCACCACCCTTCTCTCTTGTTTCAGTATGACGCAGGGCGATACCAACAAGGGGAAACCTAGTGCTAACCGGACCCGCAAGCAAGGCGGCCGCAGGACTCGCGAAAGACGGACTGCTGGCGTCTCCCTGGCAGTCCCTGTTTGTCCCTCTCGTTGTAGTACACCTGTTGTTGTACAGGATGTCAATGCGACGTCCGACGAGCGGTAGAGTCTACGCGGCCCGCCTTCCATCTGCGAGGTTGATGCCAAGGGCTCCATTGCACCAATCCACGGTCCCCTTGGGTCCAAAGCTGCAAGAAAAATTGGGTGGTTTTTCCTCCGCACAAGCATAAAGTGAACGTCATTCACATTTAATAGGTTCGAAACAAGCCCACAAAATTCCGGCCCCGGGCGAAGGGGCTTGCTTCAAAATGTCCCAAACAAACGGTACTTTCTTACCACCCCAATCGTAGCTCAAATCATGGAAAGTTGCGGCCCGTTCTTGCTAGTTCAATACATATCAAATGGCAACCTTAGTCCATTCAAGGCTGGGCCTATCACCTTGCCTCAGAATGGTCAGTATATTTCATTTCATATTTTGCTGATATTCATTTTCATTCATTCATTCATTTTCATTTATTCAGTTATATTACTACATATGGCCAGACCGCTATGGTAGTTGTCCGTAAAGTGGTGCTAAGAGTGTCATGGTTCTTCCCACTTGTTGGTAATGAAGTTAAGGCTGCTAAGAAATTTGTGGACTTTGAGTGTCCGGAGCTGTAATTCTGGGGACAGTGGTGACGAAAAATAATGCAACAGCGCATTCCAAGCCTGTGGCCATGAACTTTGAGTGATGTGAAGATTTTTGAGACACTTACCCACTTAACATACTGGGGTTTTTCGTTCAAATCGACAGTCACGGGTCACGCACCCCTCTGTCGATGTCGAACTTCGGTTGCGGTCACGGGTCACGGCGGTCCTTGTCGAACCTGTCGCTTGTCACGGCGCCTCCAAAATCGCCTGAAAAACGCAAAAAAGCGAAAATTTCCGTGGGATTTGTCGAAATTTTTGGGGTGTCACACTAAATTTGGCTGGTGTTGAAATGCCGAACTTGAAAAAAGGGTCACGCGTCACCCCCCCTGTCGATTTGAATGAAAAACCCCAGTATATTGCAACTCGACCGAGACGAATTTTTCAATTATTAAATTTTGCGTACTTTTTTGAGACTGCCTCCAAACCAAATTTAAAAAACCGTTCACATGGCATGAAAGCACTTGCAAATCGCAGTTGCGGCTTCAAAGAAGGAAAATGGCGGCAACATCCGAATGTCCCGAAACCAGCAAATTGCACGCCAAGCCGCCCTTCACCCACCGCAACCGAATTTAAAACTCCCACAATTCCCTGGGAATAAACAAGTTGGCCTCATCTGATAGAGCATATTTGTCTGTGCAACTTTTTGGATCAAGAGGCTTATGAAGCCCATCGCGCAGATGACACTTCAGATCTCCTGGAGATTTCTGCTCCAGAGAAGTACTCCAATCTTACCTAGGCCAAGGAGCGGGCTGGAACCGATGCCGGAAGTACCAAAGGCGCAGACGTATACAAGGGACAGAAGGCACGTACACAAGGTCACGCGTTTATTGATCGGACTCTCGGAATCTCGGCAATTCACGGACATCAAACTGATTGACAATTTATTTATTTAAAAAGTGAACTGAACGGGTTCGAATTAAGAATTGAGCACCCCTAAAGGGTAGGGGAGGCTGTTCTCATAAAATTACTTGAATGCAAGACCATTGAAGCACGCGCTTCACATTGGATGCCCTGCGGAAAACGCAAAAATGGCTCTGGGCGGAATCTAAAACGAGGGAAATGTTCGCAATGACTCTAGCTATTCAGATCCGCAGCGCGCGCCCCAGAAAGCGTCCCCGGTGGAATTAAAAAGAAGAAGGTCATTGAAGCACGTGCTTCAAAATGAATGGAAAAATTACAATGATGGCTTAAATGCAAGGCCATCGGCGCGCTTCAGAAAGTATCTCCGGGACGGTTGTGGAATTAAAAAAAGAAAGTCATTGAAGCACGTTTTTTAAAATGAATGGAGAATACAATAATGGCCGAAATTCATGGTCATTGAAGCACGCGCTTCTATTTAGAGTTGTGCGTGATGTATGCTGAAGAATATTCTTCATATAACATGCTTTGAGCACAAAATGAGAGAGTTTCTGGCCAAAATACATTATAATGTACTGGATGGTGGGTTCCATTGTGAGGCACAGGGCTCAAAACCAATGTGGGGCACGTGGTTCAAAATGGCTCCCTTGTCCCTGCGGAATGCAACCGAAAAATATTATGAGGCACGGGGTTCATAATTGATTGGGTCCACTGCCCTTGCTTGCAGGGCATTCAAATCCGGTGTGGAGGGGGCGGATGGCCGAAGCGTGGAAACGCGACATCAGGGCATCTGGACCACCCCACCTACAACGCGTTTTTTTTCGCCTTTTATTAGGACTAACATCCCCTCCATTACTCCGAGCGTATCCCGGATAGCCTTTTCCAGGAATCCACCGGGGCGAGTACGAGCCGGAGTCACCTCTTGGATTTTCACTGAGGTGGCTGTTGCAGGGTCGCGTCGCGCCGCGTTCAAGATGTTCGTTCTGTTGAACGATCTGCTTAGCTTTGCTAGGCGCGGGCTTCTTGGTGAGTTCAATTGGTTCTGTACGCCTCAACTGGGTGAGTCTCAATTCGAGCTCAGCTATTTCATCTTGTACTGTCTGGCCAGACGTTTTGCCGCGGCTCTTTTGAGGCGGCTTCGTTGAGGTACGCGGTATGGCGGCTTCCACAGGGGGACTCTCCTCCAGATAATTGCCATTATACGAATTTAACGGGGGTACGTCGTCAAAAAATCCAGGGGGCGTGGAGACGCTCTCCTGTTTGATTTTATTGATCTCCTCGTCTTGCAAGGAGACATTGCGACGTGGCTGAGCATGAACACGTCGTGACACCAAACAAGCGGTGGAGAATAAATATTTTTGAGGCCTCGCGAAAAGAAAAGGTGTGTTTTCCCACCTTTTTCACCCTTGGAACGCGCATCCAGATAGATTCTGTGTATTTAGTTTAACCTAGGCATTGAGGAGCATGTTTTGAACAATGGCCGAGAGAGTTGAACATGCCGGACTTCTCCGAAGTGTACATCACTACCATGCCCGTGTGAGTGCACACCCACCTTGCGTAAGGTCTCAAGAGCACAGCAACGGCATTCCTGCTAAGCAGCAGCTGCACCTTTGCTGGTCATGTTCCTGCTCACTCTTCAGAAGACTCTAGGTTGTTGTTCAGCTGATACTTCAAGCAGCATCCTTATTGCCCAACATACTGGTCTTTCTTGAGATGCTATCAACATTGCCCTTCACGCAGTCCATGAATGAAAATTCTCCCAGATAAAAGGTTGTGCCTCTTTGAAGGAAGCCAAAATATCCTCACATGTGAAACCTCAGAGGTAGCACCTTATATGTGAAAGGAAGAAAAAAAAACATTCTATGCAGAGTAATGCATTGGACAACCGGTGTTGTGTACAAATTTGAGGACAGGTTTGGGGTCAGATTTGGCCAAGAGAAGGAGGCGGAAGGAGAGGTGGGCAGTGCCAACACAGTGTGTGAGGTGGAGGCGTCGGTGCTGGTGCACGGGGCAGGAGAGGAGGAAGTGTGGGATGCTCTCGGGTATGGCGCAGTTGCCACAAGAGGGGGATGTGGCTAGGGCAAAGCGGTGCAAGTACACGTTGAGGCCGATGTGGCCCGTCCTCAGCTGCATAGTGATGCTGCATTGGGGGCGGCTAAGGCCATCATATAAGCACGCGACCGCATTCGACAGGATGGGAGAGTCGAAGGCAGCCAGGCGGCGATACCTCAGGGACATTGCCCATTCTGCGTGCCATCAGTTGGTGAACTCCTTGGCGCCGGCCATGAGCCTTTCCGCTTTGCTGAGGGGAAGGGGCACCTTGAAAACTTTGATGTGCTTCACGAGACCAGAGGACAAGCCTTGTGCCGCTTCCTTGGCGAGTGCATTGACCGCTTTGTTGCCTGTGATGCCGACGTGCACAGGGACCCAGTGCACGCGGATTTTGAGGGTGGATCAGGTGCGAAGGAGGTGGTGGCGGAATGGTACGCATTTCAGGTTTCCCTCATCACGTTCCAGCTGACGTCGTCACGGTTCTCCTTGTTAATAGCGCGGTGGGCTTGGTTGTAGGCATCGCGAAGGGTGGTCAGCACCTTGCTCTACCAGCGGTGAGAGTACGTGGATTTGCGGCAGACTGGGACGCGCTGCTCAATGACTGTGACCATGCATCTGTCAGCGCTTTGACGTAGGAATCGATGTCCGATGGGAAGCAGAGGGGCAGGGAAGGAAGAGGGTGTGCAGCAAGGTCCTCATCAAGGAGGGCGTCGAATTCACTCCAGTCAGTCACGGCTGTTATTCGACCAAATTTCAGATGGCATGTAAATCACCCTCTTTATAAAATTACGACTGTCTGTCTCTCGGAAGCTTTTTAATCTCCGCTGTCAGAGTTCTGTCTCCGACATCAGCTGACACCTTTCGTCATCTTACCCTTTTCGTGGACCTCAGTGCTCACCTCAGAGAAGTCAGAAATGGCTGGGGTAACCCACCTTGTCCAATGCTGGACAATGCAAGGACATCCGGTACGGATTCCCGGCGTTAGACCCGTGCGCCTCCCTTGATGTTTCCCGTAGCAAGGGCCTTTCATGCCGTCAAGCGACTTTTTCCGAGGATGCCAGGCGGCACTTGCAGTCAGATATTACTACAGAGCGACACGAGAGGCTGCGATTTACCTCAGCTGCATGTTTGAAGTCGCATACCCGGAGTATCATGCGAAGTATACCAAGGCCTTCAAAGCCGGTGTTTGGGAGCCTGCGGATCCAGGGCCATGGATTGTTTACAAGCTTCAAGTCTCGGAGCATGTCGATGGTTTAGATGATGGTCCAACCGCCTCCTTCTGTGTGGGAGATTTTGAAGGAGGACCCATGTATCTACCTGACATCGGGATGAAACTCAGGTAGATTGCCGCCATCACATTCTGTGGGGTTCATTGACAGGAAATGTTCTTTACGCACGCAGTTATCGGCAGGGGGACATATTGATATTTATGTCGGGACTTCTTTACCACTGCGTCGGGAAGTGGTCGCCGGGGAAAGGGATTGGCCCCGAAGGAATAACCCCTGGCAGAATCAGCCACGTATTCTTTTCTCCTCAAAATTCGATTACTCAGCTCGAGGGAAAACCCGAGGGATGGATGGCAAGGACCATGGGGGGCACGTTTGCTGACTCGGATTACGGCACTGAAGGCAATTAATGTAATGCGATTCACACTGATCGAAATATGGAATTTGTCAATGTTCACTAATGGGGTTGATCTGGCTGATATGGCGAGAATCCGCATCAAAACAGTATTTTGACCACTGTGCAATCATTTCAGGCCGGATTTTGACCGAGTATTGCTGGGATGATAGCCAGCGAAATTTTTGGAACTGTCTCTTCAGATTTGTTTTGACGGCCCTGGTGGCTTCGCACAAGAGCTGAGGGCTCTCCATGTTAATCCAAACTGCGACAGCTCACGATCAGTGCCGCCGCTGTGGTCGTACCGGTCACATCTCAGACCGATGTGTCTACGACATGCCTCAGCATATCAGGGATTGGGTTATAGTTGGACCACCGAAAGCTGGTCAAGCTAATCCGGCCCGCACAGCAGCCTCCAGCGTGGTTTTCGAAAGCACCAATGCCGCCGTCTTCGATGATGAATCTGATTATGAATCGAATTTTTCGGACGAAGGAAATTTGCAGGAGAAAGTCACCATTCACAGCTGATACACAAATGCCTATCAGTGTGCAAATTGGGTGGGAGTGATCTGATGTCGAATTCATTCTGTGGGTTGCTGCGAGACGTTTTACCTTTCTGGATTCTACCAGTCTCGCATCAGGTGAGAGTGTTAGCAATATAGCTTACACATCCCGGGTATTATCTTACGCCGTTGATGCCGTGGTTATTTAGATACTTGGAAGCCGTGGACACCGTACTGAGTATAAAGGATGTCCTTATATGTGATTAAAAGGTATCATCGAATATCATTTATCAGCATCATCCAAAGTCCTCATCGTCAGTTGAGCTCGTCTCACATCACGATTCCCGTCGTCTCTCCTTTGTGAGACTCGGTTCTCCATTCACAAACCCCACTGCGCCCAACAGGTCATAGCCATTTCTCACCGAGTTTTTCTGGGTTAATTTTTCTAAAACTTTGCGAGGGCCTTGGTTCGATCCTCCTCGTTGGATTCAACACCTCAAAAAAGTTGTGGAATCTGTCCGACGGCCAGAATACTCGGAGCGTTGTTTCAACAGTGCCCTCTCCTGGGGCAAAAATTCCGACAAAGTCATTTGGGGACTTTTCACACTTTTTCAGAGCGTCCAGACCGCATTTCAGCTCGATTTTCCTAAGTACGAGCCTGGGCTCCCAGGTGGTTTCTGAATACTGAAAACTAAGACTTGACCAAGACCACCTTGGGACAGAGGGTTTGGATCTGTCTGTCCTCCGGGGAAGACCATGACAGTACGAAAATTTAGACAGACTCCCAAACTTGACTTCCCTTCTCCAGATCCGGTACCTTGTTCAGGAGGATATAATGGATGTGATTTGCGGATCAAAATGCTGTTTGGGCTGTTTTCAGAGGTGCTTTTGCAAAAGATTTGGAGGAGGACAGGGTCTTATCTGATTTTGAGTCAAATACATCATCTATAGGCCTCTACACTATGGATGTTGCTGCCAAGTATTATAACAGGTTCGATGACACTGATGCATACATCATTTCAATGTGTAAGTGAAGCCTGTTTTTTTTTTTTCGGGAGGTTTTCTCTCAAAACACAATTGGTGCTAGTCATCAATCCGTCCGTTCGTTTGGAATGGATCAAGCAGAATTGGTCCCCTGTGGATTAAGCGATGGCAAGGAAAATCATTTTTGACAAGGTTTTCAACTTTATTCAAGCCCCTGAAATAAGTACTGAAAATTTCAAAGCTTGAAGCTTACGAAGCCGCAGCCATCAGCGAAAATGCTTCCGGCTCAAGCTCTCCTGTGGGATCTGAATCAGATTCCGGCATTGGTGGACCATCTCGTTCTCGAACTCTGGGTAGAACAGTGCACATCGGAATCGTGAACGTGGCAGCGCTATCGTCGTTCCCAACAGTCTCTCGATTTTTCGACAGGAAGAACCAGTGGGAACCAGTCAATTGAAGAAGAGGTGAGGCACTACGAGCATAGTGTGATCCCTCCCAGGCACTCGACTGATATGATTGGCTATTGGATGGTGCATCCTTGTTTAAAGCTCATATGCAATCTAGCAACAACCGCTGAACCTCTTCACCCTCTTTATAAAATTATGTGTGTCTGTCTGAAGCCTTTTCAAACTCCGCTTTTGGCCCATCCGCCCCAGAAAATCAGCTTTAAGCTTTCGGAAAGAGGGTGGCGGACCGCGGAGCGGTCCGCCAACCGCTTGTATTCTATAGAATCACGGGAAAACAACGTGGCCCAGAATATACCGCCTCTTCATCGACTATGCCTCAATCCAGGCAACCTCTGTGCCGTCCGAAAGAGTGTTTTCATCATCAGCTGAGACTTTACGAAACGACGTAACCGCATTAGTCCTACGGAGCAGTTGCATCAGTAAACCAAAACCAAAACCACACACAGAAACGACGTTACCCCGGGACACGCGTGTCTGGGATTTAATCGTCAATTCAGTAGATCTGGGATCGAGGAAACGAATATATATACCTGCCCAATCCAAAGGAAAGGTATTTGATATCCGGAGCAACCATCTGGTACTTGATGCCTCCGCAGTCATCTTCCTCGCGCATGTTGGCGAAACGAAAGCCATCGAAAACATCCGGATTATCGTAGTTCATGGGGTCATGGTGTGTCGCATGGGTCGCTGCTGCGAGGAACGTCCCCCGCGGAAGATGTGTGCCGTCCGAGAATGTAAATCCGGCCGAGTTAACGACGATGCGGTTGATGTTTACTGGATGTTGGGTTGGATACACCAACCCAGACACACAAGTGCAGAGGAGCTTCGAGGCGAGTCAAAGCAAGCTGGGCATGCGCTGCTTGACTAATATTTGAGCAAGCGATGAGTCATTAATACTCAGTTTGAATTTATACTCCTGGTGCTGAATAATATTTGAAAGTGGCCAATCGATTTTGCTTGCGTTGATATTCACTCTAGACCACGAACGCGAGGGAGGCATCGTGAACGGAAGGATCCAATGAATCTGCGAACGGACCGGGATGTGGAGAGCCAGACGATACGATATGGGTGGGGAGGCGGGCATATCTGTATTCTTGGCTGCCTCAGAAAGTGGCCCAGCGGGCCGTTCATCAATTCACCGCACTGTGGTCAATTTCGTCATCCTGCAGACACAGAAGGTGATCCTTCCCAGTAAGTAAACACCCCGTTGAGAAGCTCGGGGATTGCGGAGCTATCTGGAACTCTGCTCCTGAAGAGTACTCTGACAAGGAACGAAGCAGTTCAATTCTTGGCGAAGTGAACGTCATCATAATCGTGAAACTAGCATTCATATCATGCCACGGAATGCCGAGTTCTTTCATCCATGCAGACTCAGCGCTTTCGCGCTGTCCGGACGCGAAGATTACAAGAAATTCGTCCAGTTCTTGCGCGCTCCGCAATATAGAGCGAGAGTTCGGCGCCCCAGTGAGCGATCGCGTGGCTTCAAGGCGACAGCCATCCAAAATCGTTCTCTCAGATGCCGCGTCTGAGCCTCTGTCGAAAAGTCCCCTGTTACCATCTTTGAGGTGGCTGGTAATGTCATAGCACAGTGCATGACCCAAGACAGACTCTCGCTCCAAAATAATCGAAAGCGACCCGACTGGAACGGTTCCATTGATGCAATCCCATTTCGTGATTCTTGACGGTGGAACGGATTCGGAGGTATCTTGCCGAGAATAAATTTCTTGCCGTGGAGGATAATCTGGCAGCGGAAAGCAGTAAAAAAGTGTCCACGCCCTAAGTTTCGCGAAGAGCTGTAAGCTTTTCTGGGTCAACCCAAGCCAGGTGCATCCCCGGCGCAGAATAGACGGCGTATGACGGTCGATTTGATGGGATTCCTGTCCACCCATAACGTCCATTGTTCGATTTTTGGGTTGGTATTTGGAGGGAAATGGCAGCACGTGCCTGATTTAAGCATTTCGGGGCTAATCCAAGCCAGATGCATCCCTGCCGAGTATCCGACCTAACGAGAGCTTAACAGAGTGCTGCCTCGACTCAGTCACCAACACCTGGTATGTAATTTCAATTTATGGTAGGACTCGAAAAGACCAAGGCAAAATGTGGAGAAGTATCATCTTCTGCACGTGCACTTGCCGTCGAAGACATTTACTACCCACTCCTGACTTTCCGCCTGGCTGAAAATGGCCATCTTCTGATTGAGATTGTGAGCTCAAATCACAAGATATTAATATGATTCAAAGTGGTATTCTACACTACTTAACGAGTACTTTTCGACAATGGAACCAGATCTTACATAAAAACCCTCCCCAAAAAGTCGGTTTCAAATTCTGAGCAAAAATGTGCTATATTTTCAGAATTTCCTTTTTTGGCATTTTGGTGCCCCATAGTTACCTCCTCAGAGTTCTGCACCCAAGTGGTCCAAATTTAATTTTCTCAGTCAAGAGCCAGCCACCCTGCAAGGCTCCATGGACCGCTTTCAACCATCGGTTGTGCATTTCCATTACAGCAAGTATTATGTCTGGATGCTCAATCACTATACAGAGTTGGCAAGGGAGCGGCAAGGAAGTGGCAAAACAGCGAATCAATGCACTGCCAGGCCCTCGGTCTGATAGACCCGTGGATGAGAGCAAAGAGATATGGGAGAAATGGGAGATTTGGGACAAAGGTAGTCTCTCATAAACAGACACTCTGACACGAAGCTCGTTCATGATCTTCCGTTCATGCCCGATGTAAGACAGACCATCACTCTCATGTTTGTCGTGTTCTTTGTCAACACACTCATCCAGCAAGTCCTTTGTTCACCTTTGGGTTCCTGCTAATTTAGATCCACTTGAGGTACGAATGGGCTTGCTGAATGGTGCCGAATCCGGCGGAGTCCCCCTGCCACATATCCTGAATCAACGACATACATGATCCCCACGAGCGAGAATATCACAGCCAGGGTGGGTGCCTTATAGTATTCGGAACATGACCTCCGACGTGGTCCAAGTCCTTCAGAACTGTGCTTGAACCCGAGGGTCCGGCCACCTCGGGGACCAAAATTTTGCCCCGAGGACACCAAGTAACGGTTTTTTATTTTAGATGGGTCGCGGAGGATGTATAATTATTTAGTATATCAATGGCAGTGGCACACAGGGATGGGCAATGTTTCGGGGAAATTGCAGAATTTGTGGGCCGGCAAGATTCGGGCCGCAGAGAGGCAGTACAAATACGCACCACCATGTAAGCGAGCCTGTCAACCAAGAAGTCGAATCTACTGCTCAAATTCTCGTTGATACTCAATGGCAGACAACTATTTGCAGAAAATAACTCCGAGTCTATTACGACCGCATCGAAAAAACGAGTCCTTGACACCAATAATCCAAGTTTTATCACTGTGTATGGGGACTGGCAATGCATATAGTCTTGATGGCACTTACATAATGCTGTCAAACACGGAATTTCTGGCAAGGAACGCACGAGCTCGGTGCAGCCTCAGCAACTTATTCTAGCCATACCCTTCCGGTGCGAAATGTCTTCCAACAGGTACTCCCCATATATTCTGCGAGCCAGAATTTTTTATTTTGGCCTTGTTGCACCGTTGTGCAATTTTTAAAGCAATTGCCTGCCATTTGTGCAACATTTTCTGGGACAATTTAAAAGATTCTGGCTCGCAGAATACTCGTTACGGAAAAAAGTGATGGACGCTGGATTTTGAGGACGTGTATTTGTGATGGAAGGATATTTTAGTGGTTGGAACTGTATATGAGAGAGATCTACTAGGCTGGTCGAAGATTGGATGACTTTCCATAAGCCTTTTCTTTTCTTAAACCTTGTTTGAGCGGTCCCAACCGTGCCGTCAGAAGGATCAATCTTGATTATCTTAATGTATTTGAGCCCCCACAAGCCATAGAAAATATTGAATGATATTATTTCGTTGACATGGTTGGATAGCACGTGAGTGTTCATTGTTGTGCAGACTCAATCCGACCACTGTGCTACACCATGATATGGATGTATGAGATATGTACGATGGAAGGCAGCTTGCCGGAACAAAAGAAAAGCTTGATGGTTACGATGTTCTTGCTGCCGTAGGTGGCGCGAAAGGCAAGGGCAGCGGAGCCGGCAAATTTTGTTGTGAGAGAGGTATGCCTCTGTAAACATCATAGTCCCATAGTACTGCTTCGGATGCATAAATTATTCAAAAAATAAGCCAATCAAGGCAGCAGGTTTTCCGCACCTCGATTTTTACTTGTCCGAGTTTTTTGATGCAATGAAAATAGTGGCTGTGCGAAGGGTAAATAGTGGCAGTGTCCTAAGGTTCATTAGATTTGAATCTGATTGGGAGCCGCGTCCAGACCGGAATTCCGTAGAAAACGCTCCTGGGAAATTTTACGTCGGAAAGTTCCCTCCAACTGGTTACAAAAACCAAGCCGCTACATTCCCTCATCGACGCCCTCCGTCAATATGTTTACAGAAAACCTGCTTCAAGACCGGGTCGTCGTTATTACTGGTAGGTGCATGCCGTGGTGATGCTATCTTGTTAATGTCTGAAGGTGGGGGGTCCGGGCTCGGGCAGTGGTCCGCGAAAGCCTTTGTCGAAGCAGGAGCTAAGGGTAGGCAATGCGTGACCGCCACTAGTCTCTGTTCAACTCTTCGGATTTCCAGTGTACATCTCAGGTCACCCCTGCGAAGATGTCCAGGCAGCGATTCCCATTCAGGCGGGTTCGTGTTGAGGTCTAGGGATATACCGTGGTCGGAGCGGGGGAGCTATCGCGCGACCCTAGCTAAATAGACTACGCTTTTACAACCCTAACAATCTGAGCGCCTTATTCCCTAGCGGCAAAGCGCCAAAGATAATGTAGATTAATTTACTGGACTTGTGTATCCCGCACCACAAATGAATTTTATTTGCTGCCACCAAAATGAATTCGGCACGAGTTCGTTAAGCCAGCAGCTATTTACTAGCTGTATTTCCACGGGGATTTTGGAATTAAGCAATAAAGGTTACTCTTGGCAGCGGCATGATTTGGAAAGGTCCCAGGATTAAGTAGGTGTTCGTTGAAGAATAGGCATTCACAAGCGGAAAATAGGTGTTCCCGCAGATAATTAGATGTTCGGGGCCATCAATAGGCGTTCACCAACGCCTAATGCTACTAAAGTTGTCGTGCCTCCCCTCCGCTCGTTGTCGAGCTCCGCACGCGGCTGTGCCCAGATCTAGTTCGATCGCCGGAATGCCCGAGTTAATGCCCGAGTTCATGGCCGAGTTCATGTACCTCAATCTGTCAAATGTTCTTCAGACTTCAGACCTGTCCAAAGTGCTGCTGATCTTTACACCCGGGTAATTAGGACTCCTCGGCATCATTCTGCTTGTCTACAGGGTGAAAGATCTCCGGTAGCATTGCATCCGTCCTACAAATGCGGTTCATCGTCGGGAAATGCAAAACGTGATGGTATAGCTCACCAAGCACCATCTGGCCCCCAGCTACTGTCTTGTGTACTGTATTGATCTGTCATAATATATATACAGAATTTAGCACCTGATGCAGGGCAAGGCAATAACAAAGGACCCGATAGACGAGGGCAGGGCGACGACATTTCGGAGGAACACGTATGTGTCTTGACGGAAAGAGCACAAGGGTTCATGATCGGTGAATCGAGCTCCATAGGCATTGCCACTGAAGTGATGGTTGAGGCGTAGAAGAAATAGCAAAACAATTGGGCTCACCACACGACGCAGCCCACGCCCTCTACACAACATCCAAGGTGCTCACCAGCGAGGGCGACCCATTGTTCCTCGGTGAAATATTGACGCCCCAGAGGCACCAGGACCTTCGTTAACTTTCGTTAGGACACTTGCACTCCTTGGGGCCCTTGGGTTCATGTCCAGAAGGCTCGCTTCCTTGGGTCCTAAATTACAGGGTAAAATATGTATGTTACATGGGGGCCCTCCGACCTGCATGTAAGAAACTGTGAAAAAAACCCCTCCCAACGGGCTCACAGGTTAGTCTTTTGTCGTCTTCTGGCCCTGCTGAGAACTTCAGGCCGGCTAATAAACACAGAACCCCTTCTGAGGTGACACGGATGGCAGACACATTTGAGATCTAGGATCTCGTGAAGCGACAGCTGATGTTTACACGCTTTACAATGTTTTACATCCTTAATGAGTGCTCAGGAAGAGCTAGGGAAAATTTAAACCGCCGGCGGCTCAACTGGTGGAATATTTTTTGCATCTGGGCAGGCAGTTCTAACTCCGCAAGCCCATTTTTCTTTTTTCTTCGTTCAAAAGTGGAATGGGTACGGATTTATCGTAATTAGGTTCCTTAGCATGGAATGAGTGCTCAGGAAGAGCCATGGAGAATTTAACCACCGGCGGCTCAACTGGTGTAATATTTTCTATATCTGGGCAGGCAGTTTCGACTCCACAAGCCCATTTTGCTTTTCCCTCATTCAAAAGTGGAATGGGTACGGATTTCTGGCACAAATTAGGTTCCTTGGCATGGAATGAGTGCTCATAGAGAGCCATGGAAAATTCAACCCCCTGCGGCTCATGTGGTGTAATATTTTCTGTATTTGGACATGCAGGTCACAAGAGTATTTTGCTTTTTCCGCCTTCAAAAGCAGAATGGATACAGTTTTCTCGCTCGAATTAGGGTATTTACCATGACATGAGTGCTCAAGGAGAGCCATGGAAAATTTAACCCCCTGCGGCTCAAGTGGTGTAATATTTTCCGTATTTGGGCATGCATGACATGAGTGCTCAAGGAGAGCCATGGAAAATTTAACCCCCTGCGGCTCCAGTGGTGTAATATTTTCCGTATTTGGGCATGCAGGTCTAACTCCACAAGAGTATTTTGCTTTGTCCTTGTTCAAAAGTGGAATGCATATGAATTTGTCGGTGGAATCTAGTCCGTGGACATGGAATGAGCACTCTGAGAGACCCACAGAAAATTTAGCCACCAGCGACTCAAGTTGTGTAAACTTTTCTGTATTTGGGCAGTTCTGGCTCCACAAGAGTGTTTTGCTTCGACCTCGTTTGGAAGTGGAATGGGTACGGATTTCTCGGGGAATCAAGTTCGCGGGCATGGAGTGCTATGAGAGACCCACAGAAAATTTAACCACCGGCGGATCAACTTTTGCAATATTTTCTGTATTTCGGCATCGGCAAGGCGGCTATATGAGATTACCTCATGCGGCGTGGCGCACGCGGGGGAGCGCCGCTAGTTCTAAAGGTGAGCGGGCGAGGGGAAGGCATCGGCACAGGAGCTCTTCCACACCCTCGAAGCCTACTGGGCCTCGCGGGGTCGGAGAAGAGCCATGCGGCCCACATGTTCCACAGTGTCGTGAATTAGATAATGATTCAATGAAATCAACGGTACCGAAGCTGCGATCATAGTGTTTTCCCCCCTATTTGGGATGTTTTCAAAGAACGTCCTACATCTTCGTGTGAAGCAACCTTACTTTGTTCCACAGCCTTTGTACCCATAAAAATACCTGACATTGGATGCAACTTGTTAATCCTCCGGCAGGAGGGGGAAGAATCCCAATGCAACGGCATGACCTACACCAGATTTTAGGAGTACTCACCGAGCCCGAGACAACCAGGACGGAGCGACGGGGTCGACTTACTCCGTATGAAGGAGATGAATGGCGGAGCCCAAATATGGCGGCGCCAGGAATGATGGAAGGTAGGGCCGCCATCCATGATTTGTGTCGGGTTGGCGCAGAGGCCTCCGAAAATCTCCCTACCCCTGAAACCCGATTTTACTCCAAACCTTGTATCGCGAAAGTAGTTGAATGACATCATAGCATTCTGGGCCGTCTGCCACCTTTACAGCCTTCTGGCCATCGTGTTGGATATTCTGCTCGCTTTGGATGTGTGTCGTCTGCCGTCCTCCCCACCACAAAGCCGCATCCACAGACCACGCCTGCCGTCACTCCAAAGCCTCACCTAAATCCTCCACGTAGCGTGGACATCAGGAAAAACAACCCATTGCCAATTGTCCACAAATTGCTCAGAATTTCTGACAGTCCTCAAATGTCAATAATTGTTTCCAAATGGTAACCAAATGTTGACATTCAACCACATTCCGAAACATTTTTGAGGTAGTGCTCAAAACGGGGTCAGAACACATCATTGCAGTAAAACAAGAGTGTTTGACTCATTAGCAGAGCCTAGACTAAGTCTGGTGGGACATCCACCATGCCCCTCCATTCCCCGCATCGCACAAACGACAAGTCATTCAAAGTAAGCGACAAAAATATCTTTCTTCCTTTCCCTCCATGTCATTCCATTTATTTGCCTCACCATTCGTTTTTAAACTTTTCCCCAGCTGTTTCCTCCAATCTGCAACTCTGCCACATTGTACTGGTACCTAGTTCATGTGTGCGCACCGCTGGTAAGTCTTTTCCTTTTTTTTCTTTTATCAAACAAGTCTCACAGACATCGTTTTCTTCTTCGGCCTTTGTTCATGCCAAATGGTCTCTGGTTGTTCTGTAGGGCCTCTGCCGGACTTTCTCGACCTGAAAATGTTTCATCGCCCTGCCGAGGTCCAGCGCAAGGTACTCGTTATCACAAAAAGTCACCGGAAACTCGCCTCGTGTGATCCCAATTGGTGGAATATTTGTGTTCTAACTACATTTAGATGTCCAGTGGGTTATATCTCCGCCCTTAGACATACTTTTGGCATGAACAATAATGGGTATCCCTTCGATAAATCGTTAAATTTAATTGCACGTGATTTTGCCCAGATGTCCAAAATTGTTTTGTGCAGTGGTCCCTCCGTGCATGGACGGGCCTGGGAGGCTCTGAGGAGAATCTTGGGGATCTGCCACATCTTTTATACGACAGAGACATGGGAGAAGGTCGGTAGATGGGCAAAAATGGACAACATGTTCAGCGAATCAATCCGGCGTGACCTTCACACAAAGTGTTGTCCTGTTTTGTCTAAAAATCAGCCCTTGAGTGCTCTATTCTTGCATTAGAGGCAATAAGGGCAGCCCAGAGGATTTTTTTCAGGTTATCTGTGGTATGCTGGCTAAGCAACTGTGTCTCTAATTAAGCTTTCGCTGATGTGTGTTGTGATCTTGCTGCTGAGGTTGCAGAACAGTTTAAGCTATATTCCTTCGCAGGATCCATGGTCTAAGCTTTCTAAAATTCGCAAAGGATGCCCAAGAAACCACTCTGTGGTTAACTGGCTGTCAATCGGGTCTCTGAGAATCTTTCTCCAGAGATTGTTTCTTGAAGATGATGGAATGGCATAATCACAACAAACACGGCTGATCTCTCCGTGGCTCTAGACAGCGCCAATGAACCAATTCCTCCAAGACGAGTCAATTTATCCATGGGTAGGATCCCCAGGCATCTGGTGGTGGTAGGTGGTTGAGCTCGATGTATGTGATGTGATGCAATGAACTCATTTCGTGTTACTTTGTGTGATAACGAGTATGTTATATATCCTCAACTCTCCCAGCTGTCACTTCGCGCTAAAATGGTCCGCATAACAACCCTCATCACTTCGCTTGCCCCCATCACCGCTCAACGTTGCGCGTACAGTTCTGGACAAACAAAGTCCGCCAATAGCCTGTAGCACTCACCTGATTTAATTGGAACCTGATTTTTACATTTTTGAACTCAGATTAACTCAAAGAGTCCAAAAAACTTGCTCCGAAGTTTTTCCACAACAAATTTGCGGCGCCAAAATTTTGGCCCAAACCCAAAATCTAGAATCATGATCGGAGTTGATTGGCAAAAAACGGGGGTTGTTTTTTTTTTGAGCACAGCCACATTACGTTATTACGTCATCTACTCAGAGGTTTCCATCGCCCGTTGAAGAGACTCATCAAGTGCATTGAAAGCACGATTTGAAACTCCATGGTGTTGTTTTTTCTTTTCACTGCCCATTCTGCTGCTGAACCTTTCAACCCCCTCCGGTAGGCATCCATAAATCTCCATGACCTGTTGATGAAGCAGCGGATCACTTCAACTGGGCATCCATCAAGATACTTCAAGGCCAACTCTTTCGAGGCTGCAAAATTCGTCTTTGGGACTTGCCGATAACAATATTTGCACCATCCCCAATACTATCAAATGGAATCAGTGTGAAGACACCACTCAAAAATGATATTTACCATCTCAATAGGATTGAGTTCACAGTGGAATTTGGGGAGAAATAAGCACTCATGCCCAGCCTCATTAATCACAGTCTCAAGCATTGATGGCTGGTTAACAAAGTCTTCCTGTTGGCTGAGCAAGCGCGCCATGCAGCAACCCGTGCTTTCAAGTGGGCATACTGGTGAACACTTTGCCTTTAGGCCTGAGACATCAAACCCCCTCCGCACTCCCGGGGTGTTTCAGGTGATAACGGAGCACAATTATAGCTTGTTGGGATCCAGGGAAAGTCAGCGAAAGCAGGAGTGCGATGGCGGTATGAAAGGGAAGGCCATGGGAACATATTCAAACTCCGACGATTACTAATAAGGTGACCTAGCGTATGGTTGCAGACCGAACATCATGACCAGCCGGAATTTTGACCCAGGGCCTTCTAAATTCAGGATTAGGCATGAAAGTAGGTATTGTTTGTATGTAAAATTTTCGTTTCAAAAAAATTGGTGCGTCTCATAGCGTGGGAAAAAAAACGCAAATCTGGAGCGAAAATTTCGAAATTTAGAGTACCTATTTAGCCTTCGAGACGGGCAAACATCCCCCCGGTGCCCCTGTGCTGGTGAGAGGTGGTTTGGGCGACCCGCGGCATGGTATGGAAACGAGAGGAAGACGTCGGGCGCGATTGATGGCGGAGCACAGCCACCGGTTATGACCGGCCCGAACCGAAGAATATCGTAAAATATCAGCGGACCACTCCTGCGAGGCATTATCGGACAAAATATCAGGACGCAAAATACAACACACATCCTCTGCGCCGGGCCCCTGATAGAGACCCACTGTCATGCGGCACGGCCGGCGGTGTAATAGTATTTTGGCGGAATACAACCGTCGCGTGCGCCGCTGTGCATGTCGACATTGAACCACCTGAGATGTGTCGTCGAATCGTATTTCTTCTTGCAGGTCTATATCTCCTAGCGGGATCACGGGAAAGTCTGTAAAATATTTAGCTTCTACACGACACATGGTGAAGAACCTACTTGGAGCAGACGTCGGAGCAGCAGCGTAATTTTTCGTGACGGTTTTGAAGGTCCCGGAAGTCACTGTGAAGTGATGGCACCCCAAAAAAATCACGCTGCTGGAGCTATATTCGACCCCGTCAGCGAAATCTGAGCGGCGAAAAAGGCGAAAGAGGAAGAGTGCTATCAGCCCAATGACAACTCTAGCTAGGGTCACGACAATGAGACGGTCTAAAAATACTGTTGATGATTCCATTATCCTCATTGCAAACCGTCTGTCGGCTTATGTCGGAGTCTAGCAGTACATCAATTGATTGATTGATTGATTGATTATTCTTGAGATTTCGCTACATAAGGGCCGGGTAGGCTACGGTAGCTGTACGAGTACGAGTAGGTAAGGTTCGCGTTTATGTGGCTAATTCTATCGGTGTTTTTATAAGTAAAGGAAAGAAGTGATCATGAGTTGGGGCCCAACTCATGATCCATACGGTTACGGTACGGTGTACGGTACGGTTTGACGATCGTAATACGGTCGTAAACCGGAGAAAACAGCCAGGTGCGCAGTTACACTCCTTTTGTGATATGGAAGTGACCTGGGTGAACTCTTGGCCCAGAAAATCGACAACGAATGCATTCAGCCCTCGAGAGGGCCTTCAGCAGATAGATCAAACTCACCTTCCTAATGGGGAACATTCAACTGGTGCTGCAAATTTCGTCCACAACATTGGAATGTTGCCGGCGGATGTCTTGGAGTGTTGGCAAGTTGCACACTCACAAATTATTTCGCTGAGATTCATTGAGTTGCGTCTCCCGCCTACCCGTGGCGGACTGATGGCGCATCCAATCCCTGGTAGATGAAAAATCAGATTCGCGAATGCGGTAATCATACGGTATGTTACGATTCCGGCCAGGCCTGGGCTGTTTTAAAATCGAACCATAGGACTTGAATTTACGGCCGTAAGGTACCGTATACGGACCGTAACCTTACGGGTCCGTACGGTATACGATACGGTGCCACCCGTCTGTGAAAGTGTCGATAGACAGCCGGTTGATTAACCGTTCTTTAAGCAAATGGCTCCTCGGCTGTGCAATTCCCCCATATATCCATCTCCTTTCATTTTCCTCTGCTCTTGCTCTTCCTTTAACTCATTTTGCCCTCAATTTCCAGTGACATTGGACACTGCCTCTTCATTTACTGCCGCCCCGCCGACCTACGCGCAGCATTTTTTTGACAAGGCGCAGTTGAGCGCAGTGCTACTGTCTACGGCGCAGCCTGGTCCTATTCATCCGGCCGGGGGCCCACGTAGTCCCTCCCCAAGACATGAAATGGCGCGCCCATCGTTTGAAATGGCAGTCTTGCCCACTTTTCCGCCTTCAAATATACCCCTCAAGTGATTAATTCTTGGTCTTATGTGTCAATGATTCGGTCCACTGCTGCTGGGGACCTTGCTTCTACTTGGGCTCAACTGAAGATGGTTCTCAAATGTCCGGCTCGTTTCCATGCTGGCGTCAGGTGCATAAGAGGGCAATTCTAACAGTTTTTGCCTGCGAGAATGTCGAAATGTGGTCTATTTTGCACTCTCTGTGAGCAAAACAAGGTGCTGCATTTTGAAAAGCATGACCCAGACACCAAACCACATTTTGCCATCAGTTCTGGTCCCAGTGATAGCCAGGGCAATTCTAAACTGTTTTGCCTGCGAGAACATCGAAATCTGGTCCGTTTTGCACTCTCTGTGAGCAAAACAAGTGGTGATGGAAAAGTCCGGTTCAGCCTGTCGGTTCGAACCTGAACTGAACTGCACTGAACCGCGAGGTTCAGGTTCAAGGTGCAGGAAAATTTCTGAACCTGAACCTAAAGTTCGGTTCCGTGTTCAGCGCTGCAGGGATTTGGTCGAACACGTAATTCTTGACGTGTCCTCGCAGTCTTGCCCTTCACACCTTCCTCCTGCATTACATATTAAACATCATTTCATATTGCTTCCAACTGCTCTACAATAAGATCGCAGTCGCGGAGGAAATCACAGAAACGGGACGTACGCCACAGCGGACAAGGCGACACACGTTGCGAGCGAGACAATGGTTTCCCCCCCATTCCGTTGGGCGGAGTTGGAGGTCGTGATGTTGACAATTATATTAAGCACTCCAACAATTAAGTGCAGCATGCGAAACAGTGGATGTGTATGGTGGCCACGGGTTGGAAAGACCAGCGTCCTCAATGCCAGCGTTGCAATTGTGGCAGCGAGGATACAATTGATCGCAGGAATGATTCGCTGGAGGTGGCAAATACGCATATGGTTTCAGGGGAAGGGATCATGACTCCTTTCGGCTCGGGATTCGGATACCTCACTGTGCAGCATGCAAGCGGTGGAAATGAATGATAGTTGGATTCAGAATCACTGTGCAGCGTCCAATGAATGAAAACGATCAGATAGTTGGATAGTCGAGACCAAGAAATGAACCGGGGTGAGCTGAGAAGTAATTAATCAATATCAGCCAGAAAAAGAATTTCTTTGAAAGAAGGCAACTAGAGCGAGGAAATGAGAATCATGAGAGTCCAACATCTATTGCGGCAGCTCGGCGATTCAATTACCAAGTTGCATATTAATAGGTATATACATTACAGAGGTATTTCCTAGTCCCAGGACCTGATATGAGTCTCAATGAGATGTGCGTCCACTCCAACGTGAAGTTAAAAATACAATTGCAGGACCACGACCATTCAGGATTATAAATGAACACGTCTTGCCTCTTCATCGCATCACAGATGACTTTTCAGACCACAATATTCTCCTCAGCCGTTGTCACTGACAATGCAATGGCAGTATGTATCACGTCCTCCCCGGATCCATGTAGGTTGCTCATATTCTTGCCTTCAGCAGAATTTCACCAGGTTTTTGAGTGGTATACCCCGGACAACTCCTTTGAGCCGTTGGCTGCAGAGGGGTAATGGCCTGCAGATGCATAATTGCGAACCCTCATATCTGCCGTCGATTCCAACCTCGTCGACGAAATTTGTGTGATTCAGGCAG